>JBBPBK010000073.1:0-263822 GCA_039720395.1 Liquidambar formosana | reverse complement strand
GAGAGTTTTTGTATTCTTGTATGGTTTTTTTTGCCTTATCGTGGGTTCTTCTTGTATTACGATGCCTTAATTTATGTTTTAAGCCTCTCTTTCTCTCCCCTCTCTTTTCCTTTTTCTTGTTTGGATCAGAATCTATCAGTTTCAGTATGAAAAATTACGTAGCTAGTAGACTAATATACCATTTTTAATTAGCTGCAAACTTTATGGTTAATGATTTTTTTTTTTAAAAATTTTTAAATTGGTTATTTTATAATTATAGAAGAAGGTTATGTTAATTTATTATGCACACTATCGGAGTGCCTTGGTTTTGTATTTTTGGTTTGACTCATCCCCACTATTTAATGCAGTGGAATTACCGAATGATCTTTAACTATGCTATATTTCAGGAATGTTACCACCTTTTGCAATACAGTCAGAAGATACAAAAGCATGGCAAGGCACTGTACAATTGGCGTGGAACCAAGGGATTTCTGCTGAAAGGCTTATACTTCTTGATACCAGGTTTCCTGCTAAATAACCTTTTCCTTTTGGTTTAATTTTTTCCTTTCTCTTTGGTGTAGAAAAATTTTGCATGAGGCCATGTGCCGTACTGCCAGCATTTTACCTTATCATGGATGAGCGATTTAGAATGTTTATTGCTCTGTTTTTTATTTGACAATCAATAGAATCTACCTTACCCCTAAACCCCCCTATGGATAGGAATTATTGCTCCACTCTCATCCTCCCAAAAAAAATGTCTAATAAAGTCAAAAGTGACAACTGAGAGAGATTCTGAAGTCAATATAAAGTTTGGAAACCAGATTAGAGAGGAATAAAAGAGAGTTCTCTATAACAACTAAGTGTTGACATTAAAAGGCACCAGGTTCTTATTAAGAGGAACCCAAATATCCTGGATTATGATTTTCGTAAGTCATGCCATTCCTGGTTGAAATGCAGTGGAGCTATTCTATAGATTTTATTGAACAAAGTTGTTTAATCCCTTATGCAAGGCTAATTGATTGCCATTCCACGGTGGTTGCTTGATATGTGTCAGATGATTATGATATTCCTATTGCACGTTGATTCCCAGATTTTAAAATTGGAGAAAATGGCTATTGAGAAGCGGATCCTCTAAATTGAATTTAAAACTTTCGATTTGGTTCATTTGGAGACAGGGTTTCAAATCTTCGAAAGAGGTTGTGGCTTCTCCAAATTCATTCTTCTAGGGGAAGGAGGTGTGGGATGGCTCTTAGAGGGTTTGGGTAGAGTGATTTCGAAGTACCGTAATCCTCTATGGTTTTGTGACTAGTTGGAGGAAGATAGGGTTTATTGGCTACAGAAGAGGGAGAATGCCTTTGTCATTATTTGATTCTGTCGATGGTGTATAGGAATGGAAGGAGGTTCAGGGTAATTATTCTGGCGGCGGAGCAAGGGGGTGGATGGTTTGCAGTGTGACGGTGGTTCTTAGGTGGGTTTATTCCTCTTACCCTTCTAATAAGAAGAGAGAGGAAGGGGTAAGTTAGGCTCGATTCTTGACTAAGCGTTTTTGGTGGCCATGAGAAGGAGAGAATGTTTCTTCAATCATATGCGAACACAGCATAGATCGGTTCTTTGCCGTGGGAGGTGGATGTACTGTTTCGATGTATTAATAGGGGCTTGTGGTTTCTCCGGAGGCGATTGGAATCAGAGATAGGGTCAAATACTTGAGGCACTATTTAGTGGGGAGGTTTGTGGGTGGTGTGGTTTTGCTTAAGACGTATCAAAATGGTGCAGCAGCTATAGATGGGAAGTTGCTAGGAGTTAGGGTTCTGGTTCTCTCTAATGGATTATTTCTTTTTTGGTTACTGTTGGACAGAGAAACCGAAAAGGTGATCTGGTTGTCAGAGGACGGTGGAGGCGAAGCTTCTCCTTGATTGCTGGATTTTGGTAGCTGGTAGCTCAGAATTTATGGTCTATGATGGAATAAGGCATGTGAGGATTGAAGGTTTTTGTCTATGGATTTGTGGAGTAGATCGTTGTTGCAGGATAGAGGGGATATTGGCATGGTCCTTAATATCGTCGAAATGGACGATATATTGATGATATATCATCGAATCGTTGGGTGTCGATACGATATCTCCTTGCGGTATTTGAAAATTTCAGAAAATGCAACATGTCGACGATATATCGCGATATATCGTCGATATCGAAAGATATGGAATAAATCGTGATTTATCTTTGAATAATGCAAGATGTCGGCGATAAGTTGGAGATATATCGACGATATATCGTCGATATGTCATTGAATATCGACACAGGGAATCTTTCTTTGCTGTTTTTGGCTTAAATCTCCATTTTTTAGCATTGTTTCCGGACGATTCCGACAATATTTCGTCCAATCAGTTCAAATTTCAAACTTTTGCTAGAAAATTTCATGAAGGAAAAAAAAAAGGTTGCCTGGTTCCATGCTGATGTTGTCCTTGGTTAAGAAGAAGAAGAAGAAGAAGAAGAAGAAGAAAAAGAAGAAGGAGAAGAAGAAGAAGCAGCAGCAGTAGCAGAAGAAGAAGTGCTTGCGCGTACCTGGTAGTTGCTATTGTCATCATCCTGTCGGCTGTCGCTATGGCTGTTGTCGTCCTAGCCATTATCACCATTGCGGAGCCTCCATGGAAGCTTCTGGTTCTTTCTTTGATACCTCTGGTTCTTTCTTCTAAAAGTAGGCAAATATTATCCTTAAAGCAAAACAACGAAAAAAAAAAAGGCCTTTTATCCAAAGACTCACTTTTTACACTTTCTTACAAAAGCAACCCTATAATTCTTTTTAACTTTAAATTCTTACCTTGGACTTAAAAACCTTTTTAAAAAAGCCCTACTCGTTTTTTATATTTATTTATTTTTAGTTATATATATATTTTTAAACATGTTTAGTATTTTGCATATTTTACAATAAAATTTCAAGCTAATAGCCTTTGGTCTAATATTAGTGTATCACATTTTTTTTAATGTACAACATATGATATTTATGGGATATTAGTTGGTGGCGACTAGGTTGATTTTGTTTAAATATATGAGTCATGACATTATTAATTTATTATGTTTAAATGATATGTATTTTAATGTTATGTAACTTTTAAATTTTGTTGAATTTTCATAAATTTCTATTATTTATTTTCTCACCGCATTACACTTTTTATACCCTACACAACACATACTTGTCTTATACATATTTAAATTGTAATCTTTTGATCCTATATTGTGTATTAGAGTCTAAATCATTGTTTCCCAGAGTTTCAATGAAAATATCTGTGTTTAACTCATAATATCCACCATATCTTTAAAATGATATTGATATTGTCGATATATCCAACGATATATCCGATATATCCGTATTTTGGACCCTCGATATATCCATCGATATCGATATTAAAGTCCTTGGATATTGGTGGTGGTTTTGTGGAGGTGGATGTGTGTTTAGGTGTGATTCTAGCGAAGGTTAGAATGAGGGTAAGGAATGTTGGCAGGCTACTAGAATTTGTTCAGCATCAAATATTTTATATGAATGTAAGATTCTTTGGAAGGTAACTTGGTGTAAGGACCTGAAAGGTTTATTCTCGATGAAATCTTATTACTCTATGTTGGGCTTTTACATTGAAGTGTTTCAACTGGAAAAAAAAAATTGGATTCTTTCGGTCCCTTCGAAAGTTGCTTTTTTCTTGTGGTTAGTGGCCCGAAATAAGCATCTCACTATTGACTACTCAGTTAGATTGAGACGGGTGTTGCCTAATAGATGTATTATGTGTAAAGAGGCGGCGGAAACAACTAATCATCTTTTCATTCATTGCGGGGTGGCAAGAAGTTTGTGGGAGCTTATTTTTCATTTGTTCGGCATCAAATGGGTGTTACCTTTTTCCACTTATGATACTTTATTGGGTTCGTGGTTCAAAGAGGGGAGGGGGGGAAGAAGCAAAGATTGTTTGGATGATGGCCCCTCATGCACTTTTTTCGTGCATTTGGAAAGAGCGGAACTCGAGAACTTTCGAAGGGGTGGAAACATCTATTTGAAGCTCAAGACCTTTTTGGTTAAATCCCTTTTTTGGTGGTTTTGTAGTTATAAGAGTGGTTATAAACTTATAATCTTTCTTTTTTATATTTTGTTGATTCCCTTAAGTTTTAGAAGGGATTGGGGGATAGTGATTACCTTATTTTTTTGGTGGTTCCTTTTTTTGGAGTCCTTCTTTAACTCTTGTATATAGCTTGTGCATGAGGGTTGACCCTTTTTGGTTTAATATACATCATTAGGAAGATACTTCTAAGAAATATTTTTCTTATAAGTACAAACATAGCAAGAAGTGTAGACAAAGGAGAAAAACAAGAAGGAATTCACTGGCTTAAAAATTGTTCCTTAAATAATGAAAATTTGGCAAAATTATCTACATCTAACCACCATCTAATGACCATTTAAACAGAAACAAGAGAGGCATTACGGAAAGGGAAATGCTAGTTAGCCCCGCACTTTGCCCTACACTTTGCCCTACTATGAGAGAATAAGGGTTGTTTCAATTTTTAGGGTTTAACCATATCAGTGGGTCTCACAACTTTACCCCCTTATTTTTTCATAGGAGGGCAAAGTGTAGGGCATAGTGTGTGACTAACTAGCATTTCCCCGGTGGAAATTTGCTTCACAAGTCTTAAAAATAACAACCTTTTACCCAAAGAAAAAAAGGAAAAATGCAAATCACTTCATCCAAAGGGAAACAATTTTAGTGCAATGGTTACAGCATTGATATCAAAATTAATAATTAACATCAAATAGAGACGGACAAAGGTTGAAATTATTTATTTTGCTTTTCTTATTAAAAAATTATTTATTTTGCTTTATATGTTGTTTTGTCTCTGAAGACATTAACTTTTATTTTATCTTTTTATTAAAGTTATCCATCAAAATGGTTTTCACTTTATTTTTTTCTCTTTTCCTTTGTTTTGCTGGGTGTGAAACTACTGATAATATAATTTGCTTATACTAAAAAGGTCCTGTGTCTCTGTTCTAACCCATCATTCTAGCTATTGTTAGAAGTGCCTAGGTGCAAGGCTCAGACAGGCGCAAGCCTTGGGCTTTATTTTTTCATCCAGGCAAGGGTCATTCATTTAGCCTGACTAAGTGGCTAGAGGGCTTTCTGATGGGGCACAAGGCTTCATAAAGGCATGCCTTACTGGCTTACATTTTATATATTCATATAAGTGCCTTCATAAATATAAATTTATTTTATATTTTATATAAATATGAAATATAAAATATTTACGTTACAGCTTTTTGTATATAGATACTTTTTTAACGACTGAGTTTTTTCTCTCTTCTTTTCCCTCTTCTGGTTTTATTTCCCATTTGTTTTGTCTTTTGTCTTCTTTCTTCTCTTGTTTATATTAGGAAAAAAGAAAAGAAAAAAGGTAATAATAACAGAAGTAAAGAAGATTAAAATAAAGGGAAACAAAATAGATTAAAACAAAGGAAGCACCAAAGCTCTAGTCACATGCTCTCAGCCCCAAACTGACAGTCTCCTCTTCACAACCCTAATCTCAGGCTCTCAGGCCCAAGTGAAAATGTCCTCTTCTCAGCCCTAATCTCAGCCATGAGCAAGGAAGCAATTGCAGCATTAATCTCATCAAAGATGCGTTGCTTCTTCTTCTTCTTTTTCTTCCTGCTGGTCTTCTGCAGCTGGCGTCCCGCTTCTTCTTCTTCTTTTGTTGCTGCTGCTTCATTTTCGTCTTCTTCTTCTTCTTCTTCAAATTAACGTTTTCACCAATTTTTTTCTTCTGCAATTTATCCAATTCCATTGTTGGCTTGTTGCTATTGCACAACGCTCTTACCAGTTGAGCTTTAAAGGCCAACGTATGAAAGTATTCAATTTTGTAGGTGTATATTATTTGTTTTTGATTAAATATTTTTATTTTTTCGTTGAAACGTGTGCCTCACTTCCTAATTTATTATTATCGTTGTTATTTTAATTTAATTTAATTTTTGTTGGCATGCTCTAACCAGTTGAGCTTTAAAGGCCGACGTATGAAAGTATTCAATTTTATAGGTGTACATTATTTTATTTTTTTAATTAAATATTTTTATTTTTTGTTGAAACGTGTGCTTCACTTCCTAATTTATTATTATTATTATTATTTTAATTTTATTTAAGTTAATTTGATTTTTTTTTTTTTTTTGGTGCCTTGTTAAATATCGATATCAATGAATATATCATCAAGGGTTCAAAAATAAAGATATATTAGACATATCGAAAATATTAATATCGATTTAAAGATATGACGAATATTATTAGGTAGACATGGAAATTTTCAATGAAACTCTAGGAAATAATGTTTTAGATCCTAATACACAATTTAGAATCAAAAGATTGTAATTTTAATGTGTATAAGACAAGTATGTGTTGTGTATGGTATAAATTGTGTGTGGTGCTGAGCAAAATTGATAATAGAAATTTATGTCAAATAATCCATTTAAATACAAAGTCCTCCAAAAAAATGTATATCAATATTTATTGTGATGTATATAATATAGGATAGTTTCAAGTATATGAATTAATAATGTAAAGCCTTTGCAGATAAAATAATAAAGAGTAAAGCACCAAACCCATACTTGGGTAGCCCAGTTGGTGAGGGCGAACTTGTGATTATATGGTTAGGCACACGGTCACAGACTCAGGTGTTTGATTCCCCGCTAGGACAACCCAAGATTTAAGCGGGGGCCGTAACGGTGGGTTGTTGCACTATTCTCCTTGGGGGTTTAGGTTCCATGGATGGGTCCGAAGGCCATGGTTCCCCCGTTATCAAAAAAAGAAAAAGAAAAAAGAGAGTAAAGCACCAAAAAATAAAATAAAATAGTAAAGTGTTAAAGATAGAATATATATATATATATATATATATATATAGTCCTTCTATTATCAGGTGCACCTGATATTAACTAATATCATGTGCACTCCAAAACTCTACCTAGTGATTTGTATTTTGTAAATCCAACCTTTTGTGGATGCTGGTAGAAGAATTGTGGGATCATGTTTGTTTTTTAGCCTCTTTTTGGGCATCAGTTTCCAAAGCATGTGTGGGTGTGCTGTTGTTTGTTATTAGTCACGATTGGAAATTAGTTTGTAGCTTGTAGTTTTATTTTCTTTTGTTTGCTCTAGGGTAAGGACATCTTGTCTTCCTTTCATGTATTCTCGTTTCTCTTTCTTCTTTAATAAATTTTCTTTTTGTTGTTGAAAAAAAAACCCGTTGGATTAGGTAGCCTTCTCATGTAAGTGTTCCATGTCAAAAATCAAGTTGATCTGAGATTGATTGCTATTCAATCCAAAAGGTGCATTTTTTAATCAATAACAAGCGCTCATTTATGGACATTTTGATTGAAACAGCTTTTAATCTTAGATCAACTTGATTTTTGGCATGCATGACCAACATTGTATCAGGTGCACGTAAGAGTTTTGGAGTGCACTTAATGCAAAATTGTATCAGGTGCACCTGATAATAAGAGGACTCAAATACATATATAACTCCCTTCTAGCTTGACCTTAGTTACTCTTATTCGCGTCTATGAAGCAAAAATACTTCAAAACCCCCAAAGAATCCAAACGAATCCTTATCATATCTGATATGGATACGATATGCCTAGAATACTCCCCGTTACGTATCTAATACTTTCTCTACGTATCGGAACGGTAACACACATTGCTACATCATCGGATACACCTCAGATATGTTTGAGCTTCCTTTAGGATTAGTTTGTAATTATTTATTTATTTTAAAAACAAGGGTAAAATTAAAAATACATAATTTCCCTACTTCGACTGAAACAATAAACCCATTTTAGTTCTCTCATCCTAAGAAGCACGGACACAGACACGCGATACGGTTACGACATGACACGGATATGCCAACACAGCAAATCCTCAAAATCTAGGACACGACACGGCGAGGACATGTTATTAATAAAATGCATATTTTATGTATATAGCTAGATAATATCATATAATTTCGCATCCATCATTCAAAATGCATCTTTTGTATTGTTTTTGGGAACCCTAGTGAAGTTATTCATTGATAAAATATGCCAAAAAAGAAAAGGAAGAGGATTAAAAAGACAAAAAAGAGAGAAAGAGAGAGGTGTTGTGTCGGAGGTGTGTCAGTGGAGTGTCGTGTTTGATACGTGTCCGACACGGACACAGCACCTCTAGAGAAGTGTCCGTGCTTCCTAGCTCTCATCTTAGTTCTCTTTCCACTATCTTTCTCCAAGGGCAACCATTGTAGAGCAATAGAGCTAAATATCTATTTCGTAATGTTAATGTCATTCTAGTTTTATTTATTTATTTATTATATGAATGATGAACATGGTTGATGCTTATGGATGTGCTCTTTGTACATCTATTTTTGCAAATTAATTGATTTTGTAAATATTTCAAACTTTTTTTTTTAATGTTTATTATTGATGTTTTAGACCAAATATTAATATTAATATATTTATTTATCAATATATCCCTGCTGTGTCGTATCCTACATTTTTTTAGAATTGCCAAATCGGCATATCCGTATCGCATCATATCCATATCCCGTATCCGTATCCATGCTTCATAGTAAAGAGTTAATCGAATATAAGGATTTTTAGTTCCCCAAGCAAAAACTAATAATAATAATAATCATAATAATCATAATAATAATATGGCTTTTTAGTTCAGTTGCATAAAGAGAAGTTGTTTCAAGATGATCTCAATTCTAAACCAACACCCCCCCCCCCCCCCCCCCCCCCCCCCAACCAAACAAAAAAAAGTATAAAGTTTTAAGTGTAATAAAAAGTGCTCATTGAGTTGATTGATTGGCTCATTGTTTAATAAATTCACATTGAAAAAATGGAGTGAAAAAGTTGAATCAGCCTGCAGACATGGAAAAAAGGAGCCAAAGTTGAAAAGTACTGTGGTTGATGTGAAGACTTGAAGGGTTTAAAGCTACTGAAGGATAGCCCTTGCAAGCATTAAAGCTGTTGAAGGACAGCCTTGCAGGCTTTAAATCTGGGAAAAAAAATGCAAAACAGAAGAAGAAAGAGATATGTAGTTGATTTTTCCTCAATATATTGCCTATATCCAGGAAATATTATGAAGAAATTGTGTAAACAAAGTGATATCAATGGATATGTTCGATATAATAGATATTTTGGATATATCAAAAATATCACTGATATTCAGCTGATAAATTGCTGAAACGAAATGAAAGGAAGGAATTGTATCACCAGGCATGGACATAGTGATATATCGCTGATGAACTCGATATTTAAGACCATGCTTAAGTCTTTAGTTTTTGCAACAATATTTGTTTTCTGTTTGTTTTTGTTTTGGTTTATCTGGGTGGACTCCTTGTTCCACCCCCCCCCCCCTTCTTTCTGTATTCTTCTTTTGTTATTAATAATATTGGTTTGTCACTGATAAAAAAAAAAAAGAAAAAAAAATGTCACCTAGACACCTAGTCACACCATGCTCTTGCCTAGGCATGGAATTGACAACACTGACGTTGTACTCTTCTTGAGGGTCTGGAATTTTTATTTAAGAGTAGTTTATAATCAGGGAATGAGCGAAAACTCATTTTTTATTATGGGAAAAGAGGGAGAGAGAGAGGTATCGAAAAGAGTGGGAAAAAAGTTTTTATTTTTATATATATATATATATATTTTTTTTGATATATATATATATAATTATGTTCACGTTTCTTTAAATTTATTTTATGGAATTTATTATTTTATCTTAAAAATTTCTAGATTGATGCTCTTAATTTAAAATTATTATTTTTATTTATTTTAGAATTTTAAACATGAATGATTTGAATATGAATTATGTATGATTTATTAAATAATATTCACATAGATTAGTTTGGTGCTTTGGTAGAATTAGAAAATTAGACAAGCAACCTTATAGAGGTTAGTATAGGCGTGCACCCAAAGCACTATTTAGGGACTCAGCCTAATAGTGTGTTTGGTAGGGGGAATTGGGGAAGCATGGAGAGGGGAGGAGGAAAAGGGGAAGGATGGGGGGAGTATGGTGTGTTTGGTAGGAGGGAATGGAGGAAGGAAGGAGAGAGGAGGGGGGATGAGGCATCTTCCAAATGCACTTTTTCTCATTCCCCTACTTTTGAGGGGATTTGGGGACGGAAAGAGGGGCCTTAGATGAAAAATAAAAAATTACCCTTTAGTTTCAAGTTAAGCTTTAATCAATGGAGGGTAATATAGTAAAATAACTCTTCAATTATTTTTCCTTCCATCCCACCAAACACACATGGAAAAAAAAGGGTCTCCTGGGGATGGAAAGTCCATCCCTCTTACCTTTCCTTCCTTCCACCTTTCCACTTTGTCCACAAAACATGGCATAATATATTCCAGGTGTTCGATTGCCCATCCTTCAAATGTTGCCTAGACACCTAGGCACACCTTGCGCTTACCTAGGCATGGAATTGACAACATTGATGTTTTACTCTTCTCGAGGGTCTAGAATTTTTATTTAAGAGTAGTTTATAATCAGGGAATGAGCGAACACTCCTTTTTATTAGGGGAAAAGAGGGAGTGAGAAATGTATCGAAAAGAGTCTAAAAAAAGTTTTTTTATTTTTTTTTGTTTTATGTGTGTATATATATATATATATAATTATGTTCACATTTCTTTAAATTTATTTTATGGAATTTATTATTTTGCCTTAAAAATTTCTAGATTGATGCTCTTAATTTAAATTTATGTTTTATTTTATTTAAAAATATTAAACATCTCAATTATGTTTCATTTATTAAATAATATTCATGTAGATTAGTTTGGTACTTTGGTAGAATTAGAAATTAGACATAATAATTGGTCGTATGACTATTCATGCATAATATTGGGTGAAATACATGATACATGATCTTCTTTAGAGAAAAGTAAAAGAGATGTTTTTGGTGGTGAAAAGAAAAAGAGGAACAATACCATCTTGAGGCAGTAATAGGATCTGGTCAAATGAAATAGAAAAAAAGAAACTTCAAAACTTATGGTAGTGAGAGACCCCTATTTAAAGTTTTCATTTCAAATTAATCAAGGTTTAAATGCTACTAAGTGCCTGTACATTTTAAATGGGGGAACTCAAATCTTGCTCATAGAAGTTCTAGGTTCAAAGAAAAAACTTTAGGGGTAAAAGACTCAAAGTTAACATCTTGCGTGTCTAACACCAGAATATAGAACTATATTCCCCTGTTTTCTTTTATTTCTATATCTTTTTTTTTTTAATTTTTAATCTTCACTTTTGCATTATTTTTATCTTTTAAGTGTATATTCTGTTCTATTTTATAACAATCTTTTGCTTAACATGCAGCCTGTATTTAGTCCTTCAGTTTTAGCTGAGATGATGAGACCCGATGGCTCATCTACGATCTCAGTTTTAAGTGGTGAATCTCTATCTGCTGAGTTGGCTCATGAACTTATGGGTATTCAGGTAACTGTAATGATAAAGAAGCATAATTATTATGGATTTTTATATTTTGAGGTGCTATGAGCACATTCTAACAATCTGTGAAGGTAGAATATCTAATGAATTTATCCTTTTTTGGGGTGCCGCAAGGAATCCTTCTAGCTTGGTGTTCTCCTAGCATCCATTTGTCACATTTTGCTGGTGGTATCTGAGGGAGTTCATGATATTAACATGTGGCGTTTGATGCTGACGGTATTCCTTTCTTCATAATTCCTGCTTGTTATATGCTCCTTATAAATTAGAATAGCTTCATTTGCCAACAAGCTGATGCTACTGCTCCATTGATCCTTTTTTTTTTTTTTTTTTTTTTTTTTCCATGTGAAGCTTATGTAGATGTAGTTGAGAAATATGTGAAGCAGCATATTAATATTCTGTTATGTCCACATTTTAATTTAAGTGAAGATATGATTCATTATTATTTTTTCCTGCTCATCCTTTTATGCATCTACCATTGTCAATGTCACCCCTTTGCCGCAATGCTAGAGCATGATGAAACTCCCTCCTTTCATTATAAATAGTTTTTGGTGGCAAAAATGACACTACATTAAATGTAGATGGAGATTCGCCAGTGGAATCTCATTATCAAAGAGGAAGTAGAAAAGCTCTTACAAGGCAAGTCCATCTAAGATGAAACTCGCTCCTTTCATTATGAAGAGTGCATGCACCCTCTTTTCCTCTTGAAAGTCTTGGTTCACGATCTATTTCTGGGTGTTGTGACCTTGATCCACTAGAATAGACCTCATTGTAGGTTCCCCAATTTCTATAGGAGTGACAACTTCACTCCCATAAGAGAGAGAGAATAGGGTTTCTCCAATGGGATGTCTTCTAGTAGTCCTGTAGGCCCATAGAACTCTTGGAAGTTCTTCCACCCATTTTCCCTTAGAATTGTCCAGGCATTTCGTGAGGTTATCTAAGATGCTCTTGTTCGAGGCCTCTACCTGTCCATTGGCTAGTGGATACCAAGGGGTGGAGTAGTGATTGCCGATACCCATCTTTTGACAGAATTTTTTGAAACGTTGTCCCTCAAAGGGCTGGCCATTGTCGGAGATTAACACCCTTGGGATTCCAAACCAAAAAACTATGCGTTCCTGGACGAATTTATCAGATAATCACCTTTCACTCCTGAATAGGGCTTGGCCTCAATCCACTTTGTGAAGTAATCTGTTGCCACCAGTAGCACTTCAAGTTGTCTTTTTGCCTTGTAGAGGTGCCGATTATGCCGAGACCCCATTGCGCAAATGGCCAGGGACCACTAATTTGATTAGTTCTGTGGGTGGTGCATGTATGAATAGAGAGAATCGTTGGCACTTATCACATTTTCAGACATGCTGTTGCATGCCCCTTTTCATATAGAGCCAGTAATAACCTTGGGTTATGGCCTTATGCGTTAATGATTTGCCCCCTAAGTGATTTCCACACTCGCCTTCATGTATTTCAGCAAGTACATGCTCGGCTTCCGTGGGTCCCAAACATTTCAAGTGTGGCCCTATGTAGGACCTGCGATATAATTGGCCGTTTATTAGTATGTACTTGGTAGCCTTCTAACAGAGTTTTTTGGCTTCCCTTTTGTCCCTAGGCTCTGTCCCATGCTCTAAGTACTAGACAATTGGATCCCATCCATGTCCGAGAGGGCTCATTTGGTAGGGCAAGTATCTAGTCTACTTTTGGATGAATAATAGGGTTGGATAGGTACTCTATTGGTATAATCTGCTTGTATTCCTCATTAACAGCAGATGCTAGGCTAGCCAAGTGACACGGCCCGCGCACGAGAATGACCCATGAAGGGTATTTATAGTGGGAAGTGGCTTACTCTCCTACTTGGTGGAAGGTTCTAGAGTTCTCCGGGAGACGCTAGCCATGTACATATGTAGGAAGTTTCTAGAAAAGGTTCTAGAATAGGATCTAGAGTAGGATTCTAGAAGATTCCATAGAGGAGGTGGGAAGTTTCTAGAGAATGCTCTATAACTCTCCTAGCATTAATTGTATGTTTTAGAATAGTCTTTAGGAGCCTATAAATAGGAGCTAGGCCTCATTTGGCCAAGCCAACTAGTAGGAATTGGAAGTAGTTAGCTCTCGAGTGTTGTAAAGTCTACTTAGTGCAATACAAGTATATTTTCCACAAGTGTCCGAGTGTGCTTTCCTTCTTTCCAAGCTAAGAGGTGTCGAGTAGGCTTACTTAAGGGTTCACGGATAGGGCGTGAAGCTTAAGTGCCGTACGGGTGTTGGGTTGAAACATCGAGCCCGTGACAGTTGGTATCAGAGCAAGGTTGAGCCAAGGTTGCAAGGCGTGTGACTAAGGCAAAGGCGGCGATGGCGAACACCTCTAACCTGACGGAAGAGCTTCTTAACAAGGAACGGGAGGACCCTCACAACACTGGCAAGGGCAGGAGGGACAAGTCGAAGGACAGGGTGTCATCTATGGAGGCACGGTTGGTCAGGATGGAGACAGCCGTGGCCGACATTGCGATCCGGCTCGAGGAGGACGTCCCAAGTCAGGCGACCCTTGAAGGCATGGTGGAGGACCTTAAGGGCGAGATGTTGGGAGCCTTGAACTCCATGGCTGACAAACTTCGACAGGAGGTCCAAGGCCAATTGGATCGAGTGTTTGCGGAGCTGGCCTCATTCTGCGAGGAGATGAAGGAAATGAAGGGAGACTGGGCACTTTGCAAGGAGGCAGTGGTCAATCGGGCACACATGGTACGTGGGGCGCCGAAGATAGAAGCTCCAAGGCCCAAGGCCTTTGATGGCAGGAGGGATGCGAAGGAGCTAGACACCTTCTTGTGGAACATCGAGAGGTACCTCCGACACATGGGTATGGGGGATGACGCATCGAAAATCTCTACGGCTAGCTTGTTCCTCACCGACAATGCTCTCTTGTGGTGGCGTCGACGAAGCATTGAGATCGAGCAAGGTACGTTCACCCTTGAGACTTGGGATGAGTTTAAGAAAGATACTAAGTTACACTTCTACCTTGAGAATGCCCGCTTTGAAGCAAAAGAGAAGTTAAGATGGTTGAAGCAAACGGGCACTGTCCGGGAATATGTTGCGGAATATAGCAATCTCTTGTTCGAGATTCTGGACATTAGTGAGGAAGATAAATTTGTGTTCTTTATAAGTGGGCTCCAACCCTGGGCAAGACAAGAACTGCAACGGCGTGGGGTGCAGAACTTGTCTTCGGCCATAGCAGTTGCGGAGTCACTTATAGAGTTCAAGAAGATTGATAGGAGACCCAAGGGGTGGGAGGATGGTGATAGCAATGGTGGGGGAGACAAGAATGCCGAGAGAAAGGAGGAATTGAGGAGGTCACCCCCGAGAAGGGACTCGAGGGGAGATAAGGGCAAGGATTTGTCCAAGCCCAAGGCGTGCTACTTCTGTGATGGACCGCACTTCTTGAGAGACTGTCCTAAGAGGGCGGCCCTGAATGCTTTGGCGAAGCGGCATGAGGAGGAGGAAGAGCCAACTGAGGAGGCAAGGGTGAGTTCTGTTCAGTTGCTTAATGCGGCGGAGGCCAAAGTGGAGAAACCAAAAGCTCCAACCAAGGGACTGGCATACATCGACACAGTGGTGAAGGGGAAGACATCACGTGCCTTGGTTGATACAGGAGCGACACATAACTTCCTAGACGTGAAGGAAGCTAAGAGGTTGGGCATGGAAGTCACCAAGGAGAAGGGATTGCTGAAGGCAATCAACTCAGCTGCCAGGCCAACGGAGGGTGTAGCTTATGGGGTGAAGCTATACATCGGCGCGTGGAGTGGGTTGGTCGACTTCTCGGTGACACACATCGACGACTACCCAATAGTGCTTGGGATGGACTTCTTTGACAAGGTAAAGGCCTTCCCTATTCCCTATGCCAATAGCTTGTGCATAGCAGAAGAAGGAATGTCCTGTACGGTGCCGATGATCAGACAAGCCAACACCAAGTCAAAGAAGATAATAGCCATGCAGCTCTTAGGAAAGGGGGAGATGTCAGACTTGGCGGCTTTGAAGGGAAAAGGGGATCCCCAAAAGTCGGCGCAAGTTATACCCAAAGAGCTGCCGAAGAAACCACCAGGTCAAGCCAAGGAAGTGGACGATATTTTGGCAGAAAGCGTGGTGTACAGGAAGGGAATGCCAGAATATACAGAGTACTTGGTGAAGTGGAAAGGACTACCAGAGTCTAAGGCAACCTGGGAGCGAGAAGAGTCCTTGTGGCGCTATAGTAATCACATCAAGCGGTTCAAGGTGCGATTGCGCGACGAGGACGTCGCTGGATTGGGTGGGGGAGAATGACACGGCCCGCGCGCGAGAGTGACCCATGAAGGGTATTTATAGTAGGAAGTGGCTTACTCTCCTACTTGGTGGAAGGTTCTAGAGTTCTCCAGGAGACTCTAGCCATGTACATATGTAGGAAGTTTCTAGAAAAGGTTCTAGAATAGGATCTAGAGTAGGATTCTAGAAGATTCAATAGAGGAGGTGGGAAGTTTCTAGAGAATGCTCTAGAACTCTCCTAGCATTAATTGTATGTTCTAGAATAGTCTTTAGGAGCCTATAAATAGGAGCTAGGCCTCATTTGGCCAAGCTAACTAGTAGGAATTGGAAGTAGTTAGCTCTCGAGTGTTGTAAAGTCTACTTAGTGCAATACAAGTATACTTTCCACAAGTGTCCGGGTGTGCTTTCCTTCTTTCCAAGCTAAGAGGTGTCGAGTAGGCTTACTTAAGGGTTCACGGATAGGGCGTGAAGCTTAAGTACCGCACGGGTGTTGGGTCGAAACATCGAGCCCGTGAAACAAGGCATTGCATAACTATTCTGCTCTCGTGGTAGCTGTTTTAGGCTTGTTTTGGGGAACTTTTTTTAATTCGGCTTGCTCCGTCTCAATGTAAGCTTGCATCTGAGGGTCTCGGATTTCTTATTCCCCTTCATATGTTTAGTGACTAGCCGTAAGTTGCTGTAAATATGTTTCTCTTCATTCTTAAGTGTTGCGTCATGCGATTGCCCGCAAGAAGGGCTTCATATTTTGCTTCATTTTTAGATGCATTGAAACCAAGGGTCACTCATTGCTCAAAGATCATTTAATCTGGAGTTTGGAGTACCAGATCTGCCCCTGCACCTCTGGGCTCTGGCGTGAGGCTCCATCTACAAACAGCTTCCAATGGGTGATTTCGGTCGGCGAGGTCTTAGGTTGATCCAAACGATGCTCAAAGAGTTACTCCACCTACGGGTTTGCTTGTGGGGAAAACTATCAGAAAATCCACTATGACCTGTCCTTTCTTGTCTGTTTGGGACTGATACCAAATGTCGAATTCCCTTAGTTCAATAGACCACGGATTAACTCTATTGAAGAGTTCCACCTTTGCTAACACCGCTTTGATCGGATAGTTGGTGATGACTATGATAGTGTGCGCTTGGAAGTATGGACAAAGTCTTTTGGAGGCATTTACAATGGTGAGGGTCGCCTTCTTTAGGTGTGGATATCGTGTCTCGGCCTCTAGTGGAGTGCAGTTGACGTAATAGATAGGCTTTTGGCCATCATCCTCTCGAAGCAGTGTGGGACTGGTAGCTACGAGCTAAACTGCAATGTATAAAATCAGCTCCTCTCCTTCTAACAGCTTAGAGAGTAGTGGGGGCAAACTAAGGTAGTTTTTTTTATCTCCTGCGATGCCTGTTCGCACTCTTTGTTCCACTCAAATGTCTTGTTAGCCTTGGGGAGGGAGAAAAAAGGTTTAGACTTGTTTGCGGCTTTGGATATAAATCGGCTTAGAGTTGCTAACTTGCCTGTTAATTGTTATACCTCGTTTTGGTGTTGGTTGGTGATGACATTTCTACCTATATAAAAAGGTTTAGATCTGTTTGCGACTTTGGATATAAATCGGCTTAGAGTTGCTAACTTGCCTATTAATTGTTGTACCTCGTTTTGGTGCTGGCATTTCTATCAAGGCTTTGATTTGAACTGGGTTTGCTTCAATTCCTCGTTGTGTGACAACGTACCTCAGGAATTTTCCCAAAGACACCCCAAAAGTGTATTTGGTGGGATTGAGTTTCATGACTTCATCCCATACTTTTTAAGGACTTGGAATGCTTCCTGCGGGTGGGAGACATGGTCTTTTCTCCTCTAGCGTTTGACTGGCATATCATCCATGCCATATAGACCTCCATATTCTTCCCACTCTGATTTGTGGAGATCTTATTAACCAACCTTTAGTATGTAGCCCTCGGGTATAACCCGATAGCAATATAGTCCTTGCTCTATGGTGTGGGAGGTCTTCTCTTGGTCCGGGGGTACATCGCGATTTGATTATATCCTGAGTAGGCATCCATGAAGGATAATGTTTCATGCCCAACTGGTGCATCCACAAGCTGTCTGAGTGTGTTACGAGGATTTCTTCACCCCCCCTTCAAACCGCGATCCAAGGTCCCTAACCCAAAATGCGATTCATTCACGATCTGTGTCTCTATTTTTAGCATCCCCAAAATATAAAGGACACACATGCACTCAGATACTTCTGTTTGCAAAGTTACAACTTTAACTCCCAAATTAGGATTATTTGCAATTGTATGAAACTCCTAAACTACTATAAAATATTAGTAAATTCTATATATATTTCAATTTCCAAAATCATTCAATATTTAAATTTAATTAACGTTTCAATTTTCATAATATTTCAAAGGAATCTCTTAGTAAATGGGGAATACATATAGATATACATACATTCCCCCTAACGTACCAGTGCGAACCAACTAAGCCTACCTTCTAACATATTATGTATCAACAAAGCATCGTACCTGTACATGTACCACGTATCAGAGCAAACCACACTCTAGCATGGTTCAAAGTCTCGGTCTTGGTTGTCGTCACATTTCAGTCTCAGCCATTTCGAACTCGTCCATCTCGTCTCATTTTGGATGAGATGTAACTTTACACTTTAAAGAATGCTTTAAAAATTCAAAAAAATTATAGAAAAATCAGAAAAAATAGGACAACCATATTGGAACCATTAAATAATCAAAACAAATAACTTGGGACGCATAATATGGTAAAAAAAAAATCAAAATAGGCCTTAGTGTACTACTATAACTAATAACTTGAAAATACACTATAATTAGGTTTTACATACCTAAAATAATCCCAAATAACGCAAATAAACAAACATATCAATGATAAAGTATACGTTTTGATCGATGGTCATTCATTAAGACTTCATTTTTTAAAGAATAAGACCCTACTATATACTTGATTCATTCTCAGATATTGTCTCGCCCTTGAATGAGGCTAGGTTAACCTGGCAAGATCTCATCCATCTTGGACGAGTCTTTGAACCGTGCGCCCTAGGTAACATTGAGCTGTCTATTTTGGGGAGAGGAAAGTTGTCTTTGGGACAGACCTTGTTAAGATTAGTGAAGTCAATGCAAACACTTCATTTGCCATTCTTTTTAGGAATGACAACGACATTGGGTAGCTAATCCGGGTACTGTACCTCTCAGATGGACTTGGCATGTAAGAGCTTTTCTACTTCCTCTTTGATAATCAAATAATCAATTCTTTTCTTGTTACTCTAATTCCTGAGTTTGAAGTTGTTTCTTATCCATTTAAACTAAGAAAATCTTTTCTAATTTTAGTTTGGTATAACATAGACATAATTACTGCACTAGTGAGTGACTATAGTCTTGGTGCAGCAAAAAATAAATTTTTTTCTGGTGCATGAACGATTAGGCATGACTTATACACAACAAGGTTGGATATACCTAGTGTGTTCTTTGTTGATGTTTGTAGACTCAAGCAGGTTGATGTCCAATGCCTCCAAGCTTGACGAAATCTCCTCCAAACTTCCTTTAATCGAACCCAATATGAACTAACGTAGATGATAAAGCCTCAAAGACCTAGTGGTCTTCTCCCTAAACCCTAACACTCTTGATCGCTGTATGGCTTGTGGGAGCCTCTCTAAGTATCTCTTGCTTCAAGTGACCAACTACCTCTTATAATGAGATGTATATATAGAATCCCATTAGGGTTAGGAAGGGATCATTAGCGTTTCCTAGTTTTAGGCTATTACCACTTTAAATTATCCAATCAACTCTTTGATTTAAATTAGGAAAGTGATAAGTTATAATCTACTCCATTTTAAGATTATAATTGCACTCCTATTATAGGAAATTATATTGAGGCCCTTTCATACTAAAATAAATTGCAAATATACTCCCCACAAACCGATATCCACAAATAGTGTTTAGGCTCAAAGTACTATCCACCTAAAACCAATTTATTTCTTATATTCCTTGATCACCCAATTTACCCTCCATTGATTAATCATACAAAAGGGATATCTCTCTCGTAGAGAGTGTGGTGACATTGAGAAATTGCATTCTCACAATGCCAATACCAACCACCCAAGATACCAAGATATTAGCCATGCAAGACTTCACCCGCTGGTAAGTCAAAGTGACTAATACTAACACTTGAGTCCATAGTCTTCTTAGGGTTAAAGAGTCATATTGCATTTAGCATATAAGAATCATATCAAAATGTAATATAGTAATTACTTGATATGTTCTTATGATGATCCTACTCAATGTATTCCAAATACATTAATATACTGACTTAGGATCCACTACCCCCATGGTTGAGACAAACCACTCCACTCTAACGTATCAGTCAAATATATTACAATCTTTGTAAACAGGTTATCCATACTTACACTGTGAGTCAATTTAAATTACTTTAGATTGCTTAGTCTATATCTCTCTAGCATGCAATCTCAATTACATACATAGACTACCTCTAATTTAACTTAATATAACTTTGGATTAATGATCGTATCACATACATCATAACAAAAGATAAATCCCACAGTATGGAATAAATAAAGGAGTTTTATTTTAAATAAATAATGTCTAATAATTGGCTTTTAGGGCATACAATCCCAACAAATAGGATTTAGGTTATAGGAGCTACAAAGACAAGGTCAAGTTAAAAAGATGTTTGTTGAGGTAGTGAGAAAGGGCAGCATGGCTTATTGCATAGAAAATATTGCCTTATGTAGAGGTAATTGAAGGTCCTGCAAGGGCAAGAGGAAGGCCAATAACCAGGAAGGGTTGGCCTAGTGGTAAGGAAGCTAGGCCCCAAGGTGACTAGCTCGCGTGGAGGTAAAAGATCTTGAGTTCGAGTCCCAGCACCTTGGTAAAAAAATCCCCTAGCTAGCGGTTCCCTCCCCCCGGAAATAGTGATTAGTCCCTGGTTGAAAGCTTTGGGGAAACACTGGGTCTTGACCGAAAAAAAAAAAAAAAAAAAAAAATGAGGAAGGCCAACAAAATGTAGTTTGAGGTATTGAGTGAATACCTAATGGCCTATGATTTAGTGGAGAATATTTCCCTCAGGTTTTTATTTGTCTATTGTATCATAGACAACCAAAGCAAACCAGAGCAAAGGCTTGATCTTCTTTTATTGTATAGTTGGAACAAAGTCTTATTTATATGACTAAAGAACTAGACTTTGGGTTGAGAGTTTATTTGATTTATTTTTTGTTTTTGATAAGGTGATTATTTCCTTAAAATTTATTTATTTAGTTGAGTTGAGTTGAATTGTATTGTGTTGACCACACTGTACTTAAGCAGCAAGACACCTATGTGTTACCCATTTGGTGATGATTTTTTATAAATATTCTCTCTTTATCAATCTTCTATTTCATTTCTTAATTATCATTTTAGATTGTAGGAGACTGGTTAAAATCTCAAGCAGGATGAACTCTTTTCAGTGCCTGTTGGATTCTCTTCTGCTTCTTTGAAACTAAAGAATCCTTTTTGGGCATTACTTTTCCCTTATGTAATGTGTGATGTATTACCCTGTGCTTTTGCTATTTTTGGAAACCAAAATTTGAACATCTGTTAGGTGATTTACAATGCCCCCTTTTTTTTTTTCTTTTTTTTTTTTCAGATTGACTTGTTAAAGCATGGCATACCTGACCCATCTTCATTAAACCCTTCCTATTCACAGAGCTCTAATTTGGGTCCTGATAAAGAAAACAAAGATAGAGCTCAGGATGGTGGAGAAGAGTATCTGGCTGCTCCGGTTTTTGTACATACAAAGTCAGTAATCTTATCTCAACTTTACCATTCAAGTAATTTTGTTGTGAGTTTATAAATGGAGAAATAAAAAATTAATCATAAATAAAAGCCATGAAATGAAGAATTAAGATCAATTATCAAAATGATGACAAAAGTGAACAAAATAACCAGGGATTCATTTTGATTTGTTGATATATGATATCACCTATGTAATTTTTAATTTTTCATTAATTTACATATTACATCAAACATTTTCAAGTTATATATTTATTCTTTTGTTGGTTATATTTAGAAGAGATATTTTAAATTTCTAACTTCTGGAATAATTAGTTAAGTTATATTTCTTGTAAATTTTTTTTTTTTGGTTAGAAAAATATATTAAAGGTTTATTGATTTGATAAAATATTCATGGAATGTGACTGCTCAATACTTTAGAAAAATAAACTGAAGAATTGTTATTGCTATATGTATTATTAGTAGCTATCACCAAAGATATAACTAAAGAAAATTGAAGAGCTAGCTTAGTTGGTATGGTTTGTTGGTGCTTCTACCTCATACTTTGTTTCAATGTCCACTGCTTGAATAGTTTCTTCATCTACTTACCTATTAAGAAAACTGGGGAAGAAAAGATATAACAAGAGAAATTAAGTTCTTGCAACTTTATAATTCTTTTCAACTTTTTGTTTTTATCTTAACTTTGTAACTTTCTAAAAGAGCCCCTCATTTTTTAGATGTATTTTTATGTAGTTATAATATATATATTAAATGTATTTCGCATATTTTAAATTTTAATTTCTAGTTAATGGTGGGGCCTTGTGGCACTTTACATTTAAATGTTGCAAACATGTATTTTAAAGGTATGTAACTTTTAAAATGTTAATCTGTATTATTTATTTGCTTAGCGCTGCACACTTTTTACATCCTACACACCACTTGTTGTAGAGGGACTTAATTTACAATCTTTTGATTCTAAATTGTTTATGGGAGTCTAATTCAATGTTTTTCAAAGTTTCAATGAAAATTTTCATGTTTAATTGATAATATTTGTAATATCTTTAAATCGATATTGATATTTTCAATATATCTGATATATCCATATTTTTGACCCTTGATCTATCCATCGATATTGATATTTAAGTCCTTGTCCGTAAGGCACTATTTCTTAACAAATGTAACTTAAATGCTGAGTTTTATTTGGGGTTTTGCCGTTTTAGTTTACAGAAAAAGATTGATATTGTTGTGGTTGATCTGCCTCTGGTTTAGTCAGTGCAACATCATCGTGGGTGTTATGTTGAATTTCTATATCTTCTGTTCCTTGTTTGTCACCTTTTTTCTGTCTGTGAATTTTGGGATTATTAGTTTCCAGCTTTGCATTGATTGATATAGTCAATATATCTGCAATAGCTTATATGTATTGATGATATATTGCCGACATTGATATATGTGAAAACTGTGAAATGATTGACATTCATTTGTTTATTTTTCTAGGCATGTATAGATGTCTAGTAATGGATTCATTCCATTTGTTTACCAAAGCATTGAAGAGACAAATCCATCTTTTAGAATGGAGCCCACAAAAAGTGAAGCTTTGATCTGAAATGATTGTACAATTTTGATACAATATTATCTCTAAAAATCCTATTAATAATTGCTACATGTAAAACAAGATTAGGCCCATTGAAATGCTAGGAAAAACACGATGGATTCATTTAAAATGTTATTAAAAACATTATTTTCATTGACATCCAAACACATCCCTTGCCTTCTGGGTTAAGGTCTTTCAATATATTTTAGTAATTTAGCATATCATTATAGTTTTTATGTTGAAGTGGTTGAACTCTGTTTTCCATGATTTATTGGTAGATTTGTTTCATATCCAATTTAAAATTTGATGAAGGATGCATATAATGCTTTAGATTAATTTTTTGACTTTTAATTTTTTGAACTTTTTTCATTTCATCAATGTATGGACATAGAAAGTTAAGAGCTTAACAAACGCAACTAATCTGTATTCTTTTCACGGTTTGTAGACTGCGAGATGAAGGTCTTAGTCCACATAGTTTTGTCCAATTGAGGAAGGCACTTTCACAATATTTCAGAACCTCTTCAATCATGAGAGCAAAATACGGCAACATGGCTAAAGGGCATCTTGTTTCTTCCGTGTCTTCTGATACCCAGAGCGAAGATTCAACACTAACGAATTTATTTACTATCCCCATCAAGAGCAAAGATGACTCTCCAAGAGCTCAGTATGAAAGTTACAACTCTATGTTATGGAAATTACGAGATCAGGTCTCTCTCTCTCTCTCTCTCTCTCACACGCGCACGCACACACACACACGCACACACACACACACAATCCTATTGACACTAATGATATTGCTGCGTCCATTTATTTTTCAGTTCTTTTGTGGTGATTTACATTTGTTCAGATAAATAATATGGTTGGTGAAACTAAAACTTTAGTGGAAATACTTACATAAACATTCAGAGACATGTTGGGATAATTTTACTGGACTTTTCTTGAAAATTTTGCTTAGTCTTGTAAAAATTGACTGTCGGGTATTAAGGCTTTGTTGAGTAGTGTTGTGTTGAATCTCATGAAAAGTAAAAAAATTCTTGATTCTGAAGTAGATTTTTGATACTTCAGATTTTATCCATGAACGGCCCATCCTTTGCAAGGAATGTGTCTGAACGTGACTGGTTGAAGAACTCTGCCAGGATTTGGGAACTAGTGAAGAACTCTCCAATCATCGCTGAGTATAGCAGAACACTTCAAAGTTCGGGTATGTTTAGGAGGTAGCCAGCAAAACTCTTTTCCTGCTTGTCTATGCAAAGGAAACAAGTAGAAGTTCCACTGTTTTGTAAGCTAGCTTGCTATGGACTATTTGTATGTCTTCTCATATTTCATTTCATTTGTACACTTACTATTCGATTATGCCCTTGATGCTTGAAGGTGTGGCTTGCGAAATGTGATTGATAATTTTTACTCTTCCTCCCCATGGGGTGGTTTTAGTAAAAATCCCAAATATACTGTGTCAAACCTTTTTGGGAATCAAGGGAACTAGGATGGAATGGAAGGAAGAAATGAAGGCGTGAAAGTTGCCTCATTCTCAATCATGGAATTAAGCATCTATTGAGAGATCAATACACCCATTGATAAATATGATATTTGTGAATGTCAATCTGCAAACAGAGGATTGCCCACAAGAATATGAGCAAACGCAAGTACGTAACTGGTTTTGTAAGTGCCTGAAGTTTCAAATACTCCGTAATATACAGTTTTTAACCAATAATCCCTGAAACTACCAAAAGACTGAGCAAAATATGGTGATAATCCAACAGAAAAGGGGGAATATATAAATAAACCAATAATCCCTAAAGATTTATGCTACCAAAAGAGCTTAGCATGATACCCCAGGAGGGAAAAAAATTTATTGATACACGATGGTGATAGTGGCCAATGAAACAAATACAAACTCAGATCGAGGATTGGCTGAATTTATAGGGTTATAATAAACCAACAAATAATGACATTCAACCCGAATCCATGCAGGAAAAAAAAAAAAAAATTAAAATTTAAAACCTGTGATGCTAAATGATAGGCAATGCTTCCTTGACAAGTATCACTTAATTTATCAATTTGTTCAGTAAATTTTAGCCTATACGGGTTTGAGAGCTGAGACATTTACTGAATAATGAATCTTTCAAATTGTTCAACAAGTTTATCCTCTACATAGGAAGAAGGGGCAAGCCAACAGTTTATCTCCTTTGAGTGTGGCTTTGAAACCCAAGATCGAGATTCAGGTTGATTGATCCCATGACCTTTATGTTGGGAAACTATTACTATGCTGCTGCCGCTGCTGCAAAAAGGTTGCTTTCAGTGCAAAGCTCTTCAGGAGCTGGCTCTGCTGATCCAGTAGTGGGGCTACAAGTCTTTAGAACCCCCTCGAACGAGAAATAATTAATCATGCCATAATATTCTTCTGGGCACACCACTCGAACCAGAAGTTATTAATATCAGGATGAAATACGCTTGTTTAGTACTTGATCCACCAACTAAACCACAAGCCCTAAACTCCCACTTAGGAATTAGGACCTCCACCCTTGTACATTAAAAACAATGGAACATGAAATCAAATTCGGAGCCAAATTTTATTTCTACATATGATAAATACCAATGATATTTCTCTCTCTCTCTCTCTCTCTTTCTATATATATTTCTTATTTCTTATGTAGGATTGAGGGACCGCAATTTTATACCTTCCATCTTTCCCATCTGACCCTCTCTAAGTAAGTTGACATGGAGATAATTTTTACGTAATTTTCTAACCGAGAGGGAAACAAACACCACAAAATTGTCGTACAAAATCCTAACCCAGATATATATACATACCTATAACACCCAAATAATTTTTGAACTTCCCAAATTAGTCCAATACGATTTTAGTTGTAGGTAATAACCAGCAGTGTATTGCTTCCATTCTTTTCTCATTTTTGCCCTTTTTCCATACAAATCCAACATGGTTGTCAATTTAATTACTCAATGAGCGACGTCCAACAAAGATATCAACCCTCGATTTGGTTCACGTAAGGCTGCATTTGGATATCCGAAGAATGGGGAAGGAAACTTAGGAAAGGAAAAAACTTGAAAATTGATGGGAAAGGAATATATAAATTTAAACAAATTTAAGTATTTTCTTTCCCTGTTAATTCTGAGATCAAAATCAAGAATAAAGGAAAGAAAAAGAAAAAAAAAAAAAAAAACATGCTAAAAATTGCTAGATGAACCATGATTTGCCTACATTTTTTACAAAAACCAAAACAACCTAAACCCCCAGCAGAATTCAAGAAGAGCTTCTAACTTTTGCATACTCCCTAGCCATCAAGACTTTCTCTCTCTCTCCCTCCCGGGGGGCACAAAAAAAAAAAGGGTGTAAGTTCAGCACTACTAACAAAGTGTGCGAGTGTAGGTGGGAGAGGGTGTGGAGGCTTGCCAGTTATTCATTTTGATAATTTTACAGCCTTTTACCTTCGGAAAAAGTCACTACATTTGGACAACATATTAGCTTCTGAACAGAGACATAATAAAACTTGGAAGATAATTAGCATAAGTTCATTCAATAAACGGATTCGACATCACCTATCCACTTCTTAGTAGTTTTTTCCTCCCATTACTCCTTGTTGTAACTTACCCTCCTTTTTTCTCCTTATATTTTCTATATAGTGAATGGTTTATCAATAAAAGGGAACAAAAACAACGCATGAAGATGTTACAAACAAAACAGGTTTTACAAAATTGTCACTCAAATTGTGTCTCCTTGGAATAGTTACAAAATTGAGATAATTGCATGCTCTTTTCTCACCCATTTATTCTGCCATGACATCCACTGAGGCTTCGGCAGTTGGCTTAGAGGATTTCCCTTTGTTCTTATCTGTACAATGAGGAGCATAAACATAAATATGAGTTTGAGAATCTCACAAAAATTGGCAACAAAGATGCAGGCAGCATTAGAAGGAAAACTTGCCTTTGTGAAACTTAAATATGAGTTTAAGCTTCAGACTCTTCTTCTTCAAGTGAAACTTTGTTGGAGCTTTGTTGGTGTCTTGAGATGTCCCTGCTTCCCAGAAGTAAACTTAAATCAGCTGTGAACTTATGATGATGGCAATAATTTGCATGCTGTTTTATTGGTTCCATAAGACTATCAATAATATTAGGGTAGCGTTATTGCCTCAAAGCTGATTTATGCTTCCACGACTCTTTTAAAATTTTTATTATTAGTGGACTAAATTACCCTTTTAGTCAAATATTCACATTTTCTAGTTCCAGTGCTTGAAAGCTTTCACCCTTTTGCCAAACCTCTTTGAAACGCCAAAGCCATTTGATTCATCATTCACTTCACTGCTTTTCTTGTCAAAACCAAGACCAAACAATATTTCAGCTGAGCGTTTCTAATTGATGCACCCATGGCGTCCAAATGCTTATAAATTTGCAACGTCTATGGCCTTCGTTTTGCCGGCATCCACCACCATCTTCAACTTTTGAGGATTCGGATATGATATCTGGGATAATCAAGCACCATCAATTCTAGATTTTCTCTATGACATTTTTCTATACTTCTGCCCAGGGAAGAGAAGAGGTGATAAAGGTTTGTTTGCGCTTTTTTTTTTTCCCCCCTATTTTTTCCCCATTTCACCACTAACTCTTCAAAGCATAAAATCTTCCAATTCGTCAAACCCCTCCACCTTATTCTTAGAACCTACAAAACCACCAAAGATCCATCAATTTGAAAAGAAACTAAGATCAACAAAATCAGGTCAATTGTTGCAAAACAATTCGGCATTTGGTGTCAAGCTAGCTGAGATATTGCAGTTTTGCAATGGGATTTCTGACCCAAAATCAAAATTTTCCCCTAGTGGGTTGTTAAAATTTTTTTGGGGCCAAGTTTTTGTTCTATGATTTAATGATTTGAGAATTTTGTTGCTAGGACGAGAGAATTGTTGATTTGAAGTTCCTTTTTGGTCTACATATATATAGATAGATACCAAAAGACTGGATTTGGCGATATGATTGACACAACTTACAAAGGTTTATGCCCCACATAGGCCAACCCACTTAACCATATCAACCTGTTATAAAGTTGTCTTCAATAATCCATCCACAATAAAATTTCAACGACAATATAACTAAAATCTCAACAATTAATTGTAATAACTAGATAAATCCATAATCATTAAAATAAATTGTTACCTCCAATAATCTACTACAACGTCTATTGAAATAATAAAAAAAACTAATTCTTCTAAATATTAAAATAAAAGTTCTAGTGTAACTAGAAGATCATGCCATCGACTCCCTAACTCTTCACACATGGAAACTACTCACAACAAGCTAATCATCTGTGGGGAAAAATATAAGCACGGACTTAAATATCGCGATATATCGATGATATATCGCTATATATCGTCATATCGGAGGTCAGCGAAACGATATTGTATTGCGATATTGAAAGATTTTGGAAAAAACACAATTTTGAGAGATATCGTCGATATATCGCGATATATCGAAAATATATTGCAGATATCGAAGATATCATTGATATATCGAAGATATCGAACATATCATTCAAGATATCGACACTGCCATGTTTAAATGCCTTTTTGCTGATTGTTGGTGAAATTTTTACACATTAGAATAGGTTAGGATTCACATATATATGTACATTTTACTATGCTTAGTATTTCACATAATTTAAAATATTATTTCAAACCAATGCCCTTTGGTCTAATAGCACTCTATATTTAAATGTTACAAAAATCTATTTCAATGTTATATAATATTTAAATGTTGAATTTGCAAAATTTTCTATTATTTATTTACTTAGCACAGTATATTTTTTATACCCTACGCAACGCATAATTGTATTATACATATTTAAATTGCAATATTTTGATGTTAGATTGTGTATTAGAGTTTTAATAATTGTTTCCCAGAGTTTCCATAAAAATATCCATGTTTAACTCATAATATCCACTATATCTTTAAAACGATATTGATATTGTCGATATATCCAATGATATATTCGATATATCCACATTTTTGAACCCTCGATATCGATATTAAAGTCTTTGAATATAAGGGGTGAGCATAAAGTTCAGCAAGAAAATTTTACACAATATATACGGGAAGAGGTCAAATATATTCGCACGATTAATTTAAAAAAACATGAGTAACAAAACGATAAAATTTTACGATAAATCATTTCTTTCAATTCAGTAGGCATATAAACTTTTAGAAATAATTCTCTTACTTTCAATTCAATAAACAATAACACTGAAACACTTTTGATAACAATGCATTCGATAAATCACTTTAAGATCACTGATTCATATAATACAAATCAATAAAACACTAAATTCATACAAGTATTTCCTCTGACTAGACTCACATTCAATAGGCGCCTATCATCGTGGGACTTTACACTACATCAGCACTGATGACCAACAGTATTAGAATCCCTTGCTGGCACGGACCAATTTTCCAACAGTATTAGAATCCCTTGCTAGGACGGACCAATAATCTAACCAGAGTTCACACTTATACAATAAACATTTGGTAAATATTTTTCACTAATGAAACAGATTCAATTCACGTATGTAAAAAATTTCAATAAATGACTATTTTTGCTTGACTCACAGTACACAAGAAATAAATACTTTGATAATGAAACAATTTTAAAAACATTTGTCCATAAATCATTAGCTCACAAAAGATGAATAAAAATCAAATTTATTTTTATTTAATCAAAGAGGGCGATACATTGTGCAAATTCCCTTACCTCAAGTTAAACCTTCAATAGTCTAAGTGATCGAACTCCTAATAACTCCAATGCTATTCAGAACTTAAAATCAATAATATCCTTTATCAATAATTCATATTTATATTAACAGATCATTCTAATTACGTGGTATGCTAATGGTTCAATTTCTAATTCTAATGGTCCCAAACCCGAATTACAACATGACTAATATAAACCTTAATTACGCAAGTGTACGTAAACTTATGTAGACCTACCCACATTGAATCACTATCAAACCCCACAAACCCTTCTTCCTTGTAATAGTTATGTGCTTATAATGCGTAAGCCTAGTGTGTGTGTATCTATATATCTATATATATATGTGTGTGTGTGTGTGTGTGTGTGTGTGTGTATGTATTAAAAGTTGATAGTCAACTTGCTATCTATCTATACTACCTATAAAAAGATGAATGTAAGAAAAACTTTTGATTGACTAATATACCCTTATTTTAATTTTTAAATACACAACTACCCACCCTTTTGCATATATAGGAAATATAGCAATATGGAAACTATAATTCTAAAACATATATCTTAATATATAAAACACAAATAGGAATTCAAAGGAAACGGAAACTATAATTCCTATATGATAAATAGAAATATATAGGAATATTGAAACTATAATTCTAAAACACATACCTTAAAATATAAAATATAAAAAAATATAAAATGTTTATCTTTAAAAATATTTATGAAAAAAAATATAAAATGTTTATGTATTTATTATTTTGTATGACTAATATTATTTAAAAATATTCATGTGCAACGCACGTGTGCTATATCTAGTATATATATATATCTGTGTGTGTATTAAAAGTTGATAGTCAACTTGCTACAAACTGACTATCAACGTGATAAAGTAACCTTCCCAAATCTAAGTTGATAGTCAACTTGCTACAAACTGACTATCAACGTAATAAACTATCCTTCCCAAAGCCTAAGTAGTGAGTACAGTTGTCCTTTCAATTAGAAAAGTTGACAGTCAACTTGCTACACCTTGACTGTCAACGCGATATGATTCATCACAACAAAAAGCTGAAAAGTTGACAGTCAACTTGCTACAAACTGATTGTCAACGTGACATTAAAAAGTGGATGAACAGTACAAAGCTTCATGAATAGTGATGAATAGTGTCATATATATATATATATATATATATATATATATATATATATATAATCTTTCCACGTTTCCCAAAGTCTGCAAATTTCAAGAATGCACTTTTCCTAATCATCTAAATTTATAGTACACCTATAACAAAACATATATATATATATATATATATATATATATATACTTACTTGATTCTCAGTGTACAAAGGTACGGTGAAGAAGGTGCAAATTTTCCTCAGCAGCCAACTCCTATCCTTTCAATCGTTTTCAACTCAAAAAGTAATAACTTCTCTTATAAAGTCTTATATAGGGCACATCTTAATTCTAACCTATTTAGGTTTACTTCTAATACTAGTGTTTGGTTACGCAGTTATCTTATTTGCGATTATATTTGATCCCAATACTTACGGTATAGTAAAATTAACTAATAATTTAAATTAACTGTTACACATTAAACATATAATTAATTAAATAAAAAGATTTACGTAAATATGGGGCATTACATTCTCCCTCCCTTAAAAAAATTTCATCCTCGAAATTCAAGAATACCATTTATCAATTATATAATTAATTTTAACCTTCTAAACATCATGTGTAAGTTCCACTATGCTTCTACTGTGCAACTCTACCTTTCTAAAACAAAACATAGATCAAGGTTTATTTTATTTTATTTTATTTTTATTTTTATTTATTTTTTATTTTTTAATTTTAATTTTAAATTCATACAGCATCGTATCTAGCCTCCTATCAAATCCTCTCAAATCAAATAACATTATTGAATTAATTTCTCACCTCAAAAGCAATACTACTATCTCATGACGACATATAAACGATTAAGACATATTCAAAATCACTTTGACCCAAAAATTATCCGTTCTTCGATCAAAAATAACATTCCATACCCATCTTAGCTATCCATAAATTTTGTTCTCGAAACTTCGTGTACGTTATATCACTAATAAATCATTAAATCATTCTTCATTCTTTTTTCAAATAATTATTAATAATCATAATTTTAAAGTGGCAAATATATTTATGGCTCGACTTCTTATACTTTTAAATCTTATGACATTATTTTTATCAGTTACTTAAGGAATATAAAATTAGAAACATGGTATTTCAAATTTTGTCTCTAAACATTAAGACGGTTCTTTGTTTGTTATAAGTTTTCTTAGACCTTTCTTTTGGAGGTAGCGAATTAACAATCAATAAATTCCTACTTGTTACATTCACTTCTTAATTAGCCCTATATATATATAGATATTTTAATAGCTATAACAAATTCTACTAATAGCTAATGAAAGATCTTAAGCACCTTATAGTTCTACCTAACAGACCTTAAGTATCTCCTTTCCTTAATATCTGTTTACTCAAAGATGAAAGGTAGGACTGAGATTCAAAGTAGTCGTCAAGGAAATCAGTTGACTCTCACAAATTATTACTTAAGCAAAATATTCCTATCAATAATGATACTATTTAATTCCATAATCCATTATGAGAAAAACTAACCCAAACTATCCAATTAATGGAACCCTTAGCTGGTAAAAGACATTAAATGTAGCAGTCACTTTAGTCGCACATATAACTTAAGTTACATCATGCATAATCAAATAATAAATCTATTGAGGTATGCTTCTGCATCCATTTTAGTTAGGAATCAATTATATATCAGACAGGTCTTTGGGGTTTTGTCTTAATTTATTGCTAACACTACATTACAACGTAGTAGCTGGTAAAAGACATTAAATGTAGCAGTCACTTTAGTTGCACATATAACTTAAGTTACATCATGCATAATTCTAGGAGGCTATCTTGACTCTACGATTCTCTCTAGGTTCAATTAGAGTTGCCATACGCTCGTGGGGGCCTCGCAGTGCTTCCTAGAGACCTGTAGGAGCCTTATTCAACCCAAAAAATCATTACAGGCTCTCTCTAGTCCACATCGCTCTCTAAACTCAATTGGGGTTGTCATAGACTCGTGGGAGTCTCACATCACTTCCTAGACACCCCTAGGTGCCCTATGCACTCCAAAAAAAAAAAAAAAAAAAATCCTTGGAGGCTATCTAGAGTCCATGATGCTCTCTAGACTTAATTAGGGTCCCCATGGACTCGTGGGAGCCTTATTATGCTTAGACACTCGTGGGAGCTCTATGCACTCCAAAAAAAAATCTTTGGAGGCTATCTAGAGTCCATGAGGCTCTCTAGACTTAATTAGAGTCCCCATGCACTCGTAGGAGCCTTATTACGCTTCCTAGATGCCCATAGGGGCTCTATGCAAGGCAAAAAAATCTTTGGAGGCCATATGGAGTCCACGACACTCTCTAGACTCAATTAGAGCTGATATAGACTCGTGGGAGCCCCACAACACCTCGTAGATAGTTGGGGGAGCTCTTTGCACTCCAAAAAATCTTAAGAGGCAATCTGGAGTCCGCGATGCTCTCTAAACCCAATTAGGGTCACCATAGACTCTTGGGAGCCTCACAACGCTTCCTAGACACCTGTGGTAGCTCTAGGCACTCAAAAAAAAAATTTAGGTGGTTGTCTTGAGTCCACGTCGTTCTCTAAGCTCAATTAGAGTCACGATACACCTGTAGGAGCCTCACAATGCTTCCAAGATACCCGTAGGAGCATCCATGCACACTCCAAAAAGTCCTAGGAGTCCTGTTAGAGGCCACCGCGCTCTCTAAACTGAATTAGAGTCGCAATAGACACACGGGAGCCCCAGAACGCTTCCAAGACTCTCGTAGGAGTTTTATGCACTTCGAAAAATCCTAGGAAGCTTGGTAGAGTCCACAACACTCCTTAGACTCAATTAGTTTAGCCATTGATTAGTGGGAGCCTCAAAACGCTTCCAAGACTCCCGTAGGTGCTCTATGCCTTCCAAAAAATCTTTGAAGGCCATCTATAGTCAACGACAGTATCTATACTCAATCAGAGTAGCCATAGACTCTTGGGAGCCTCACAACTCTTCTTAGACACCCGTGGGCACTCTGGGCACTCAAAAAAAAATTCTAGGAGGCTACCATAAGTCTACGATGCTGTCAAGACTCAATTAGAGTCGCTATAGGCACATGGGAGCCTCACAACCTTTCCTAGACAGCCGTGGGAACTCCAAAATCTCTTAGGACACCATATAGACTTGACGATGTTCTCTAAACTCAATTAGAGTCGCTATAGTCTCATGAGAGCCTCACAATGCTTCTTAGACACCCAAAGGAGCTCTATGCATTCCAAAAAATCGTAGGAGTGTTGCTAGAGCCCACTATGCTCTTTAGACTCAATTAGAGTCGCCAAGGACTCGTGGGTGCCTCAGAATGCTTCTTACACACCTATAGGAGTTCCATGCACTTGAGCAAATCCTAGTAGGTTTGCTAGAGTCCGCAACGTTCCCTAGACTCCATAAGTGTCGGTATAGATTTTCGGGAGCCTCACAGCGCTTCTTAGACACCCGTAGGAGCTCTATGCAATCCCAAAAATCTTTGGAGGCTCTCTCTAGTCTATGATGCTCTCTAGACTCAATTAGAGTCCCTATAGACCTGTGGGAGCCTCAGAATGTTTCCAAGACACCCGTAGCAGTTCTATACACTTCGCAAAATCGAACGAGGCTTACTAGAGTTGACAATGCTCCCTAGCCTCAATTAGTGTTGCCATAGATTTTTTGGAGCTTCACAACGCCTCCTAGACACCCGTAGGAGCTCTATGCATACCAAAAAATCTTTGGAGGCCACTACAGTCAAGGATGGTCTCTATACTCGATTAGGGTCGCCATAGACTCTTGGGACCCTCACAACTGTTCCAAGACACCCATAGGAGCTCGAGGCGCTCAAGAAAAATTCTAGGAGGCCATCTTGAGTCTACGATGCTTTCTAGGCTCAATTAGAGTTACCATAGGCTCGTGGGAGCCTCGTATCGCTTCCTAGAGACCCATAGGAGCCTTATGCAACCCAAAAAATCATTGGAGGCTTTCTCTAGTCCACGTCGCTCTCTAGACTGAATTGGAGTCGCCATAGACTCGTGGGAGCCTCATATCGCTCCCTAGACACCCCTAGGTGCCCTATGCACTCCAAAACAAATCTATGGAGGCTATCTAGAGTCCATGATGCTCTCTAGACTTAATTAGGGTCCCCATGGACTCGTGGGAGCCTAATTATGCTTCCTAGACACCCGTAGGATCTCTATGCACTCCAAAAAAAATCTTTGGAGGCTATCTAGAGTCCATGATACTCTCTAGACTTAATTAGAGTCCCCATGCACTCGTGGGAGCCTCATTATGCTTCTTAGATGCTCGTAGGGGCTATATGTACGACAAAAAAATCTTTGGAGGCCATCTGGAGTCCACGACGCTCTCTAGAATCAATTAAAGCTGGCATAGACTTGTAGGAGCCCCAAAATACCTCGTAGACAGTTGGGGGAGCCCTTTGCACTCCAAAAAATCTTAAGAGGCAATCTAGAGTCCGCGATGCTCTCTAGACCCAATTAGGGTCACCATAGACTCTTGGGAGCCTCACAATACTTCCTACACACCCGTGGTGGCTCTAGACACTCAAAAAAAAAAAAAAAAAAAAAAAATTTAGGTGGTTATCTTGAGTCCACGTCACTCTCTAAGCTTAATTAGAGTCGCGATACACCCGTGGGAGCCTCACAACGCTTCCAAGACACCCGTAGGAGCTTCCATGCGCACTCCAAAAAGTCCTAGGAGTCTTGTTAGAGGCCACCACGCTTTCTAAACTGAATTAGAGTTGCCATAGACCCACAGGAGCCTCAGAACGCTTCCAAGGCTCCTGTAGGAGTTCTATGCCCTTCAAAAAATCCTAGGAAGCTTGCTAGACTCCACAACACACTCCCTAGACTCAATTAGTGTCGCCATCGATTTGTGGCAGCCTCAAAACGCTTCCTAGACTCTTGTAGGTGCTCTATGCAATCCAAAAGATCTTTGGAGGCCATCTATAGTTAATGACGGTATCTATCTCAAGCAGAGCCGCCATAGACTCTTGGGAGCCTCACAACTCTTCTTAGACACCCGTGGGTGCTCTGGGCACTCAAAAAAAAATCTACGAAGCTACCATGAGTCCATGATGCTGTTAAGACTCAATTAGAGTCGCCATAGGCACGTGGGAGCCTCACAAACATTCCTAGATACCCAAAGGAGATCTATTTTAGGAGGCCATATAGACTTGATGACGTTCTTTAAACTCAATTAGAGTCGCCATAGTCTCATAACAGCCTCACAACGCTTCCTAAACACCCGAAGGAGATCTATGCACTCCAAAAAATCCTAGGTGTGTTGCTAGAGCCCACTATGCTCTCTAGGCTCAATTATAGTCGCCATGGACCTGTGGGTGCCTCAGAATGCTTCGCACACACCCATAGGAGTCCGCAACGTTCCCTAGACTCCATTAGTGTTGCCATAGATTCTCGAGAGCCTCACAGTGCTTCTTAGACACCCGTAGGAGCTCTATGCAATCCCACAAATCCTTGGGGGATCTCTCTAGTCTACGATGCTCTCTAGACTCAATTAGAATCGGAATAGACCCGTGGGAGCCTCAGAATGCTTCCAAGACAGTTGTAGTAGTTCTATGCACTTTGCAAAATCAAAGGAGGCTTACTAGAGTCCACAACGCTCCCTAGCCTCAATTAGTGTCGCTATAGATTTGTTGGAGCCTCACAATGCCTCCTAGACACCCGCAGGAGCTCTATGCATAGCAAAAAATCTCTGAAAACTTATCCAAAAAAAAAAAAAAAAAATTCTTTGGAGGCCATCTACAGTCAATGACGGTCTCTATACTGGATCAGGGTTGCCACAAGCTCTTGGGAGCCTCACAGCTGTTCCAAGACACCCATAGGAGCTGTAGGCGCTCAAGAAAAATTCTAGGAGGCTATCTTGAGTCTACGATACTCTTTAGGCTCAATTAGAGTTGCCATAGGCTCGTGGGAGCCTCGCAGCGGTTCCTAGAGACCCGTAGGAGCCTTATGCAACCCAAAAAATCATTGGAGGCTCTCTCTAGTCAACATCGCTCTCAAAACTCAATTGGAGTCGCCATAGACTCATAGGAGCCTTACATTGCTTCCTAGACTCCCCTAGGTGCCCTATGCACTCCGAAAAAAAATCTTTGGAGGCTATCTAGAGTCCATGATGGTCTCTAGACTTAATTAGGGTCCCCATGGACTCGTGGGAGCCTTATTATGCTTCCTAGACACCCATAGGAGCTCTATGCACTCCAAAAAAACATCTTTGGAGGCTATCTAGAGTCCATGATGGTTTCTAGACTTAATAAGAGTCTCCATGCACTCGTGGGAGCCTCATTACGCTACCTAGATGCCCGTAGGGGCTCCTATGCACGGCAAAAAAATCTTCGGAGGCCATCTGGGGTCCACGATGCTCTCTAGACTCAATTAGAGCTGGCATAGACTCTTGGGAGCCCCACAACACCTTGTAGACAGCTGGGGGAGCTATTTAAACTCCAAAAAAATCTTAAGAGACAATCTAGAGTCCACGATGCTCTCTAGACCCAATTAGGGTCACCATAAACTCTTAGGAGCCTCACAATGCTTCCTAGACACCCGTGGTAGCTCAAGGCATTCAAAAAAAAAAAAAAAAAAAAAAATTTAGGTGCATGTCTTGAGCCACATCGCTCTCTAAGTTCAATTAGAGTCATGATACACCTGTGGGAGCCTCACGATGCTTCCAAAACACCCATAGGAGCTTCCATGCACACTCCAAAAAGTCCTATGAGTCCTGTTAGAGGCCACCGTGCTCTCTAAACTGAATTAGAGTCGCCATAGACCCACGGGAGCCTCAGAACACTTCCAAGACTCCCGTAGGAGTTCTATGCACTTCGAAAAATCCTAGGATGCTTGCTAGAGTCCACAACACTCTTTATACTCAATTAGTGTTGCCATTGATTCGTGGGAGCCTCAAAACGCATCTTAGACTCTCGTAGGTACTCTATGCAATCCAAAATATCTTTGGAGCCATCTATAGTCAACGATGGTATTTATACTCAATCGGAGTCGTAATAGACTCTTGGGAGCCTCGCAACTCTTCCTAGACACCCGTGGGTGCTCTGGGCACTAAAAAAAAGTTCTAGGAGGCTACCATAAGTCCACGTTGCTGTCAAGACTCAATTAGAGTCGTCATAGGCATGTAGGAGCCTCACAACCTTTCCTAGACACTCGTAGGAACTCCAAAATATCTTAGGAGGCCATATAGAGTTGACGACGTTCTCTAAACTCAATTAGAGTTGCCATAGTCTCATGAGAGCCTCACAACGCTTCCTAGACACCCGAAGGAGCCCTATGCACTCTAAAAAATCCTAGGAGTGTTGCTAGAGCCCACTACATTCTCTAAACTTAATTAGAGTCGCCATGGACCCGTGGGTGCCTAAGAATGCTTCGCACACACTCATAGGAGTTCCACGCACTTGAACAAATCTTAGTAGGTTTGCTAGAGTCCACAACGTTCCCTAGACTCCTTTAGGGTCGCCATAGATTCTCGGGAGCCTCACAGCACTTCTTAGAAACTCGTAGGAGCTCTATGCAATACTAAAAATCTTTGGAGGCTCTTTTTAGTCTAGGACACTCTCTAGACTCAATTAGAGTCGCTATAGATCCGTGGGAGCCTCAGAACGCTTCCAAGACACCCGTAGCAGATCTATGCACTTCACAAAATCGAAGGAGGCTTACTAGAGTCCACAACACTTCCTAGCCTCAATTAGTGTCGCCATAGATTCGTTGGGGCCTCACAACGCCTCCTAGACACCCGTAGGAGCTCTATGCATACCAAAAAATCTTTGGAGGGCACCAGAGGAAGTCAACGGGAGAAAGCCTCCTTCGGTACACAAAATGATTCTACAGAGAGAAGCTCTAGAACGTGGTTGAATATTCGTGTCTGTGTTGATCTTCTCCCTTGACTCTGGTTTTTAATACTGATTCGAGTCTTCAATGGCCTCACCTAACCCCATTAATCCTTCTGTGAAGACTAACCTTTCCACTTGCAACCAACTTTCCTACCCTTCGATTCCTTCGTTGACTGCTACTGCTCATAATGTTGGGTCTCATACTAAGGTGTCTAACATTCATGAATTGCGTTCGTCCCTTAATCCTTGTTTTATTGATGTAGCAAATCAAGATCCACCTATCACCCTTTCACAAGTTCCTTTTTCAGTGGATCAGATTCCCTTGAGTCACATTACCCCTTTTACAGCTCATGTATCCTCAGACCTACAGCTTTCACCACCACGACAAGAAGAGAGACTTCCAATATCGGGCCCTCCTGTACCTACTTTAACTGATTCCTTTATTCCCACCTCTTCTACTCCTCCAGATCTAGATCTAGACGTACATAGAGGATTCGCCACTAATGTTTCAGAGATCTATAATAGTTTTGTAACAGATCTACACCACTCATCCTTTCCGAGTTCAGGTCTACACCACCCGAGTTCAGATCAGCACCGACCGAGTTCAGATCTGCATCGATCCTCCATTCCGAGGTTAGATCTGACTGCTACAGGCAGTCTAACTAATGGTAGCTCCACTACTAGAAGTTCTCTGGCTGGATCCGATCATCTTTTCAGCTCTACCATCTACTACCCATCAGGCCAAAGCTCTATCGATATTGGTAGAGTTGCTCTTCAATGGCAAGCAGAGCTGTCTGATACTTCTGTGGGGAGGAGTACTGCTACTTTTACACCGGAGATCAATGCTTCCTCTTCTTCAAGGAGGGAGTCCTATTCTCCTCCTGTTGTCACTCAAGCCCAGAAGATAGTTGATTGGAAATCATTGTTCTCGTCCACCAAAAGAGTCAATCCAGATCTAAAATATCATGAACCTATGAGAATCAATGGCAAGATCGTGGTCAAACCACCTCCTGAAGTAGCGCGTGTAGGTATAAATCTCTGGAAAAATTGTCTTGTTGGTCAATTTATTGGCAAGAAACCCTCCTACACCTTCCTCAAGGCTACGGTGGAGCGTTTATGGGGTAGGAAAGAGATGCCAGAAATTCTAACCATTGATGGTGGTTTCTTACTGTTCAAATTCTTGAATAATGATGTTCTTGAATGGGTTCTTGAATCCGGGCCTTGGTTCATTGGGGGTAAACCTCTAATTTTGCGAAAATGGAAGCCTAAAATGGAGTTAATCAAGCCTCAGCTTAAGAAAATTCCAATTTGGGTGAAATTATTCAATGTTCCTCTAGAATACTGGAATCTGGAAGGCATGAGTTACGTTGCAAGTGGAGTTGGAGTTCCCCTCTACCTTGATGCTCTCACTGAAGCCAGGTCACGGCTTAGCTATGCTTATGTCTGCATTGAAGTAGATGTAAATTCTGAATTTCCTACTGTTTTTGATCTGGATTTGAATGATGGCACTTCTATAGAAATAGGGGCTGAGTACCCATGGAAACCACAGGTTTGTAAAACTTGCAACTCTTTTGGTCACTCCACCTCACAGTGCTCTTCTTCTCCTAAACAAGTTTGGGTTCCTAAGAGCAAGGTTACCATAGCCAACGAAACTCCTTCTGATAGTATAGTTGGAAGTACTATATCAGGCCCTGAAAGCCATTCTGATGCTCATGTGGTCGATAATCTTCTATCTCCTAGTGATGATACCAATTCGAAGTCTAAGGATGAGACTAATCTCCCCTCTATTGATCAAGTGATGGCTAGCATGCATCCTTCGGGTATGATTCCCTCCTCGGTGATATCTCCCATTGTTGTTGAGAACCATTTTGATGTTCTTAATTTGGTTCAAGATGATACTCACTCTAATGCCCCCCCTGACTGATGTTGTGGGTTTAGTCCCTGTTGACACTCCTTGCTCTGATAAGCAGGAAATTAGCAACAAGAAGAAGAAAAAGAACAACAAAAAGGCCCACTCACAATCCAAATCCCTGTCTCGGATGAGAAACTGGTTGCTGATAAAGCCAAAACAAGGTTACTTCTCATAAATTGTTTAAATGATCAAGTTTGCTTGTTGGAATGTTCGTGGTCTTAATGATCCACTCAAACAGAAGGAAGTTAAACTTTTTATCAGGAATCATCAGTTGAGTTTTATGGGTATTGTTGAAACTAGAGTGAGATCTATCAATTTTGATAAAGTGTTTAAGTCTATTTCTCCTCAGTGGAAATTTTTGAATAATTATCATGCTTCCACTTTTGGCCGTATATGGGTCTGCTGGGATCCTAATATTGTGAGTATTCAAGCCATTAGTTCTTCTGATCAAGCTATTTTTTGCCATGTCAACATTATTGCCAAGAATATGGACTTCTATTGTACTTTTGTCTATGCATCTAATTGCTCTAATGACAAATCTTTATTGTGGAAGCAAATTGTTAGTAAGTCTACTTGCTACAATGCGTCTCCCTGTGTTCTTATGGGAGATTTCAACTTAGTGCGATTCACCTCTGAGAAATATGGTGGGAATTACACTACTACAGCAGCCATCTCTGAATTCCACAACAGCTTGAGTGAAGCTGAGCTTATTGATATGCCTTTTATAGGCCCATTATTCACATGGACCAATAGACAAAGTGGTGATGCTCTTGTTGCTAAAAAATTAGACAGAACCTTGGTTAATGATTGCTGGCTTGACTGTTTTCCTAACAGTTCCACTGAGTTTCTGGCTCTTGATATCTCTGACCATAGCCCAATGATTGTGTCTTTATCTGACCAACAGAGAAATATCCGCAAACTGTTCAAGTTTTTCAACTACTGGGCTGATCATCCCAATTTTCTCGGTTTAATTGCTGACTGTTGGCAGAAGAGAGTGGATGGCACGCCTATGTTTATCCTCTACTCCAAACTTAAAGCTGTCAAGAATAGTTTGAAACTCTTCAACAAGAATGAGTTTGGAAACATCAGTGATAGAGTTTTAAAAGCTAAAGAAGATCTGCACAAAGCACAACTTGATTTGCTTAATAGTCCCCATATTGGTAATCACAGTGCAGTTGAGAATGCGTGCTACAATCACTATGTCACTTTGGCCAAAGCTGAGGAAGCTTTTTTCAAGCAAAAAGCTAGAATTCAATGGTTAAAACTAGGGGATCAGAATACTGCCTTCTTTCATAGAGCTGTTAAAGTCAAGAATTCTTCAAATTCTATTGCTATCCTTTATGATGATTCTAACTGTGTTTTGAGTACACATAAAGATATTAGCTCTGAAGCTGTCAATTACTTTCATAATCTGCTTGGTTGTTCTCCTAATCCATGTAGATTAGATCTTCTTCAGGAGCTGCAAGATTAGAAATGGAATGCAGACCATATCTCTATTCTCAACAAGCCAGTCACTTTCCAAGAAATTAAGGATACACTGTTTTCTCTCAATGACAATAAAGCTCCTGGTTCAGATGGATATACTCCTCTCTTTTTCAAGAAATCTTGGGCAATTGTTGGTCAGGACGTGCTAGAAGCTATCATGTCCTTTTTTAGATCTGGTAAATTATTAGGAGAGGTTAATGCGACTACTCTTGCTTTAATTCCCAAAGTTCCTAATGCTTCTAGGATGAATGAATTCAGACCCATTTCTTGCTGTTCCACTATCTATAAGTGCATCTCCAAAATTATCGCTAACAGGTTGAAGCCTTGCCTGCCTGACATCATTAGCCTCAATCAAACTACGTTTATTCCTGGAAGAAGTATATCTGACAATATCCTTCTTGCTCGCTCAAGAAGTCTTGAAGAATTATCATAGGAAGTCAAGTGTTCCTAAGTGTGCCATCAAAGTTGACTTGATGAAAGCCTATGATACTGTGAATTTGGAATTTATTATGGAAGCTCTTAAAATTCTAAGCATTCCTGATCAGCTCATTCATTGGATTAAAGTTTGCATTACTTCCCCCAAATTTTCAGTTTCTATTAATGGGGCTCTTGAAGGCTATTTTGAAGGGAAGCGAGGTCTTAGGCAAGGAGACCCCTTATCTCCTTACTTGTTTGTGATTGCAATGGAAGTGCTGTCCAAGATTCTTGCTCAAACTTCTAGGAATCCTGCATATAAATTCCACCAACGGTGTGAAAAATTGAAGCTCACTCACCTAGCTTTTGCGGATGATCTTCTTATATTCTCTCATGGAAGCATTGAAGCTGTGGATCAGATCAAAACCGCCCTTACTAAATTTGAAAGCATAACAGGTCTTAAGGCTAATGCAGCTAAGAGTCACATCTTTTTCTCTGGAGTTTCTGAATCTATTAAGAGTTCTATTCTTGATAGAATCTGTTTTCAAGAAGGTAAACTCCCTGTGAAATATTTAGGAGTTCCTCTCATCACTTCTAAGTTATCTATTCATGATTGTAATGTGCTGACTGAGAAAATCACTAAGAGAATCCAGTCATGGAGTTCTAAAAGACTTTCCTATGCTGGTAGACTTCAACTTCTTAAATCTGTTCTTTATGGCATTCAATACTTTTGGTGTAGTATTTTTATATTACCCAAGAGAGCTTATATGAAAATTGAGCAGGTTTTTAGAGCTTTTCTATGGTCAGGCAGTGATCTCAAACTCACAGGTGCTAAAGTCAGTTGGAATTCCTTATGTTTCCCCAAAGCGGAGGGTGGTCTTGGATTGAGAAAACTTGAAGATTTAAATATTGCAGCAGCTATGAAACACATTTGGAATCTTTTCTCACGGTCTGGATCTCTTTGGGTGGCATGGGTAAATTTCTACATTCTCAAGGGAAGAAGTTTTTGGTCAGTGACTATTCCTTCAAATTGCTCTTGGATTTGGAGGAAACTCCTCAATATATGAGATCGGATTCGCCCTTTTATTAAACACTGCATTGGCAATGGAGAATCCACTTTCCTTTGGTATGACTTTTGGCACCCTTCTGGTCCTATTGTTCAATGCTATGGTGTGCAAGTCATGTATGATGCTGCACTATCTCCCACTACCAAGGTCAGCTCCATCATTTCCCATTCCATCTGGAATTGGCCTTCCTCTGTCACTTTTGAGCTCATGGAACTCCAAGAGCAACTTCCTTCCAACATACTCCCCAACTCCACCAGACAAGATAGAATTATTTGGACAGCAGTAGATTCTGGTTGCTTCTCTATTTATTCAGCTTGGAATGCAATTCGTAACCGAATTCAAGAGAATGAGGGGCACAAATGTGTGTGGTTCCCTCTTGCAATCCGTAAGCAAGCTTTTATTACTTGGCTCACCATTCACAATAGACTTACTACACGTGAAAAGCTTCTCTCTTGGGGAATTATATCTGATGCTACTTGCGTGATGTGCAACAATTCTCAAGAAAGCAGGGATCATCTTTTTTATGCCTGCCATTTTACATCTAACATATGGGGTAGCATTCTTAGGCTTTGTGGTTTAAACCGTACACCTTGTACTTGGCATAATGAATTTACTTGGGCAACACATTCTCTTAAAAGGAATAATTTCAAAACCATCATCAGGAAAATTGCATGGGCAGCTACTATTTACAATATTTGGAGGGAAAGAAATGCGCGTATTCATGACAATTGTTATTCAAATGCAGCATCTATTTCAAGGAACATTATTGATGATGTTAGATTCAAGGCAACTAGCTTCAAAAAAGTTCCGGACACTGATTTCAATAGACAGATTTGTACTAATTGGGGCATTTCATACAACATTTTTAATGTTGTAATTTTTTGTAATTTACACAATCAAATAAGCTTCTTTTGGGTAGCTTATTCAGGTGTGTTTGTTTTGTTAGCTTGTTAGCTTTCCCCTTCTTGTACTTTGGCCTTTTGGCTTTTTATTAATATACTCACTCACTTACCAAAAAAAAAAAAAAAAAAAAATCTTCGGAGGCCATCTACAGTCAAGGACGGTCTCTATACTCGATTAGGGTCGCCATAGACTCTTGGGAGCCTCACAGCTATTCCTAGACACCCATAGGAGCTCTAGGCGCACAAGAAAAAGTCTAGGAGGCCATCTTGAGTCTACGATGCTCTCTAGTCTCAATTAGAGTTGCCATAGGCTCGTGGGAGCCTCGCAACGCTTCCTAGAGACCCGCAGGAGCCTTATGCACCCCAAAAAATCATTGGTGGCTAGAGATAGACCACGTTGCTCTCTAGACTCAATTGGAGTAGCCATAAACTCGTGGGAGCCTCACATCGCTTCCTAGACACCCCTGGGTGCCCTATGCACTCCAAAAAAAAAAATCTTTGGAAGCTATCTAGAGTCCATAATCTCTTTAGACTTAATTAGGGCCCCCATGGACTTGTGGGAGCCTTATTATGCTTCCTAAACACCCGTAGGAGCTCTATCCACTCCGAAAAGACATCTTTGGAGGCAATCTAGAGTTCATGATGCTCTCTAGACTTAATTAGAGTCCCCATGCACTCGTGGGAGCCTCATTACGCTTCTCAGATGGCCGTAGGGGCTATATGCACGGCAAAAAAATCTTTGGTGGCCATCTGGAGTCCACGACGCTCTCTAGACACAATTGGAGCTGGCATAGACTCGTGGGAGCCCCACAACACCTTGTAGACAGCTGGGGGAGCTCTTTGCACTCCAAAATTTGTTAAGAGGCAATCTAGAGTCCGCGATGCTCTCTAGACCTAATTAGGGTCACCATAGACTTTTGGGAGCCTCACAATGCTTCCTAGACACCTGTGGTAGCTCTAGGCACTACAAAAAAAAAAAAATAAATAAATAAATAAGGTGGTTGTCTTGAGTCCACGTCGCTCTCTAAGCTCAATTAGAGTTGCGATACACCCGTAGGAGCCTCATATCGCTTTCAAGACACCTGTAGGAGCTTCCATGCACACTCCAAAAAGTCCTAGGAGTCCTGTTAGAGGCCACCACGCTCTCTAAACTAAATTAAAGTCGCCATAGACCCATGGGAGCCTCAAATCGCTTGCAAGACCATCGTAGGAGTTCCATGCACTTCGAAAAATCCTAGGTGCTTGCTTGATTCCACAACACTTTCTAGACTAAATTAGTGTTGCCATTGATTCGTGGGAGCCTCAAAACGCTTCCTAGAGTCCCGTAGGTGCTCTATGCTTTCCAAAAGATCCTTGGAGGCCATCTATAGTCAACAACGGTTTCTATACTGAATTAGAGTCACCATAGACTCTCGGAAGCCTCATAACTCTTCCTAGACACCCGTGGGTGCCCTGGGCACTCAAAAAAAAAATTCTAGGAGGCTACCACGAGTCCACAATGCTGTTAAGGCTCAATTAGAGTTGCCATAGGCACGGGGGAGCCTTACAACCTTTCCTAGACACCCGTAGGAACTCCAAAATCTCTTATGCGGCCATATAGTCTTGGCGACGTTCTTTAAACTTACTTAGAGTCGCCATAGTCTCATGAGAGCTCACAACGTTTCCTAGACATCCGAAGGAGTTCTATGCAGTCCAAAAAATCCTAGGAGTGTTGCTAGAGCCCACTACGCTCTCTAAACTCAATTAGAGTCGCCATGGACCTGTGGGTGCCTCAGAATGCTTCGCACACACTCATAGGAGTTCCACGCACTGGAGCGCTAGAGTCCGCAACGTTCCCTAGACTCCTTTAGGGTTGCCATAGATTCTCGGGAGCCTCATAGCGCTTCTTAGAAACTCATAGGAGTTCTATGCAATACAAAAAATCTTTGGAGGCTCTCTCAAGTCTACGACACTCTCTAGACTCAATTAGAGTCGCTATAGACCCGTGGGACCCTTAGAACGCTTCCAAGACACTCGTAGCAGATCTATGCACTTCGCAAAATCGAAGGAGGCTTACTAGAGTCCACAACGCTCCCTAGCCTCAATTAGTGTCGCCATAGATTCGTTGGGGCCTCACAATGCCTCCTAAACACCCATAGGAGCTCTATACATACCGAAAAATCTTTGGAGGCCATCTAAAGTCAAGGACGGTCTCTATACTCGATTAGGGTCGCCATAGACTCTTGGGAGCCTCATAGATATTCCTAGACACCCATAGGAGCTCTAGGCACAAAGAAAAAGTCTAGGAGGCCATCTTGAGTCTACGATGCTCTCTAGGCTCAATTAGAGTCGCCATAGGCTCGTGGGAGCCTCGCAGTGCTTCCTAGAGACCCGCAGGAGCCTTATGCACCCCAAAAAATCATTGGTGGCGAGAGATAGACCACGTCGCTCTCTAGACTCAATTGGAGTAGCCATAGACTCGTGGGAGCCTCACATCACTTCCTAGACACCCCTAGGTGCCCTATGCACTTCGAAAAAAAATCTTTGGAAGCTATCTAGAGTCTATAATCTCTTTAGACTTAATTAGGGTCCCCATGGACTCGTGGGAGCTTTATTATGCTTCCTAGACACCCGTAGGAGTTCTATGCACTCCAAAAAGACATCTTTGGAGGCAATCTAGAGTTCATGATGCTCTCTAAACTTAAGTAGAGTCCCCATGCACTCGTGGGAGCCTCATTACACTTCTCAGATGGCCGTAGGGGCTATATGCACGGCAAAAAAATCTTTGGTGGCCATCTGGAGTCCATGACGCTCTCTAGACTCAATTAGAGTTGGCCTATCGTGGGAGCCCCACAACACCTTGTAGACAGCTGGGGGAGCTCTTTGCACTCCAAAAAATGTTAAGAAGCAACCTAGAGTCTGCGATGCTCTCTAGACCCAATTAGGGTCACCATAGACTTTTGGGAGCCTCACAACGCTTCCTAGACACCTATGGTAGCTGTAGGCACTAAAAAAATTAAAAAAAATAAAAAATTAGGGTGTTGTCTTGAGTCCACGACGCTCTCTAAGCTCAATTAGAGTTGTGATACACCCGTAGGAGCCTCACATCGGTTTCAAGACACCCGTAGGATCTTCTATGCACACTCCAAAAAGTCCTAGGAGTCCTGTTAGAGGCCACCACGCTCTCTAAACTAAATTAAAGTCGCCATAGACCCATGGGAGCCTCAAATCGCTTGCAAGACCATCGTAGGAATTCCATGCACTTTGAAAAATCCTAGGTGCTTGCTTGAGTCCACAACACTCTCTAGACTAAATTAGTGTTGCCATTGATTCGTGGGAGCCTCAAAACGCTTCCTAGAGTCCCATAGGTGCTCTATGCTTTCAAAAAGATCCTTGGAGGCCATCTATAGTCAACGACGGTTTCTATACTCAATTAGAGTCACCATAGACTCTCGGAAGCCTCATAACTCTTCCTAGACACCCGTGGGTGCCCTGGGCACTCAAAAAAAATTCTAGGAGGCTACCAAGAGTCCACAATGCTGTCAAGACTCAATTAGAGTTGCCATAGGCACAGGGGAGCCTCACAACCTTTCCTAGACATCCGTAGGAACTCCAAAATCTCTTATGCGGCCATATAGTCTTGACGACGTTCTTTAAACTTAATTAGAGTCGCCATAGTCTCATGAGAGCCTCACAACGCTTCCTAGACATCCGAAGGAGTTCTATGCAGTCCAAAAAATCCTAGGAGTGTTGCTAGAGCCCACTACAAACTCAATTAGAGTCGCCATGGACCCATGGGTGCCTCAGAATGCTTCGCACACACCCATAGGAGTTCCACGCCCTTGAACAAATCCTAGTAGGTTCGCCAAAGTCCGCAACGTTCCCTAGACTCCATTAGTGTTGCCATAGATTCTCGGGAGCCTCACAGCGCTTTTTTAGACAACCGTAGGAGCTCTATGCAATCCCAAAAATCTTTGGAGGCTCTATCTAGTCTACGACGCTCTCTAGACTCAATTAGAGTCGCTATAGACCCATGGGAGCCTCAGAACGCTTCTAAGACACCCGTAGCAGATCTATGCACTTCGCAAAATCGAAGGAGGCTTACTAGAGTCCACAATGCTTCCTAGCCTCAATTAGTGTCGCCATAGATTCGTTGGGGCCTCACTACGCCTCCTAAACACCCGTAAGAGCTCTATGCATACCAAAAAATCTTTGGAGGCCATCTACAGTCAAGGACGGTCTCTATACTCGTAGGAGCTTCCATGCACACTCCAAAAAGTCCTAGGAGTCCTGTTAGAGGCTACCATGCTCTCTAAAACGAATTAGAGTCGCCATAGACCCACGGGAGCCTCTAAACGCTTTCAAGACTCTTGTAGGAGTTCTATGCACTTCGAAAAATCCTAGGATGCTTGTTAGAATCCATAACACCTCCCTAGACTCAATTAGTATTGCCATTGATTCGTGGGAGCCTCAAAACGCTTCCCAGACTCTCGTAGGTGCTCTATGCATTCCAAAAAATCTTTGGAGGTCATCTATAATTAACGACGATGTCTATACTCAATCAGAGTCGCCATAGACTCTTGGGGGCCTCACAACTCTTCCAAGACACCCATGGGTGCTCTGGGCACTCAAAAAAAATTCTAGGAGGTTATCATGAGTCCACGATGCTGTCAAGACTCAATTAGAGTCACCATAGTCTCATAACCTGTCCTAGACACCCGTAGGAACTCCAACTCTTACGAGGCCATATAGACTGGACAACGTTCTCTAAAATCAATTAGGGTCGCCATAGTCTCATAAGAGCTTCACAACGCTTCTTGGACGGCCGAAGGAGCTCTATGCACTCCAAAAAAATCCTAGGAGTGTTGCTTGAGCCCACAACGCTTTTTAGACTCAAATAGAGTTGCCGTGGACGTGTGGGTGCCTCAGAATGCTTCATAGACACCCATAGGAGTTCCATGCATTTAAACAAATTCTAGTAGGTTTGCTAGAGTCCGTAATGTTCCCTAGACTCCATTAGTGTTGCCATAGATGCTCGAGAGCCTTACAGTGCTTCCTAGATACCCGTAGGGGCTCTATACATTCCCAAAAATCTTTGGAGGCTCTCTCCAGTCTACGATGCTCTCTAGGCTCAATTAGAGTCGCTATAGACTCATGGTAGCCTTTGAATGCTTCCAAGACACCTGTAGTAGTTCTATGCACCTCGCAAAATCGAAGGAGGCTCACTAGAGTCCACAACGCTCCCTTGCCTCAATTAGTGTCGCCATAGATTCGTTGGAGCCTCACAATGCCTCCTAAACACCCATAGGAGCTCTATGCACTCTAAAAAATATTTGGAGGCCATCTACAGTCAATGACGGTCTCCATACTCGATCAGGGCGCCATAGACTCTTGGTAGCCTCACAGCTATTCCTAGACACCCATAGGAGCTCTAGGCGCTCAAGAAAAATTCTAGGAGACTATCTTGAGTCTACAATGCTCTCTAGGCTGAATTAGAGTTGCCATAGGCTCGTGGGAGGCTCTAAGCGCTTCGTAGAGACCTATAGGAACCTTATGCAACCCAAAAAAAGATTGGAGGCTCTCTCTAGTCCATGTCGCTCCCTAGACTCAATTGGAGTCGCCATAGACTCATGGGAGCCTCACATCACTCCCTAGACACCCCTAGGTGCCCTATGCACTCCAAAAAAAAAAATCTTTGGATGCTATCTGGAGTCCATGATGCTCTCTAGACTTAATTAGGGTCCCCATGGACTCGTGGGAGCCTTATTATGCTTCCTAGACACTCGTAGGAGCTCTATGCACTCCAAAAAAAAATCTTTGGAGGATATCTAGAGTCCATGATAATCTCTAGACTTAATTAGAGTCACTATGCACTCGTGGGAGCCTCATTACGCTGGCTCGATGCTTGAAGGAGCTCTATGCACGGCAAAAAAATCTTTGGAGGCCATCTGGGGTCCACGATGCTCTCTAGACTTAATTAGAGCTGGTATAGACTCGTGGGAGCCCCACAACACCTAGTAGATAGCTTGGGGAGCTCTTTGCAGTCCAAAAAATCTTAAGAGGCAATCTAGAGTCTGCAATGCTCTCTAAACCCAATTAGGGTCACCATAGACTCTTGGGAGCCTTACAACTCTTCCTAGACACCCGTGGTAGCTCTAAGCACTAAAAAAAAAATTTAGGTGGTTGTCTTGAGTCCATGTCGCTCTCTAAGCTCAATTAGAGTCGCAATACACCCGTGGGAGCCATATAACGCTTCCAAAACACCTGTAGGAGCTCCCATGCACACTCCAAAAAGTCCTAGGAGTCTTGTTGGAGGTCACCGCGCTCTCTAAACTGAATTAGAGTCGCCATAGACCCACGGGAGCCTCAGAACACTTCCAAGACTCCCGTAGCAGTTCTGTGCACTTCAAAAAATCCTAGCAAGCTTGCTGGAATCCACAACACTCCCTAGACTCAATTAGTGTCGCTATTGATTTGTAGGAGCCTCAAAACGCTTCCTAGACTCCCGTAGGTGCTCTATGCATTCCAAAAAATCTTTGGAGGCCATCTATAGTCAACGACGATATCTATACTCAACTAGAGACGCCATAGACTCTTGGGAGCCTCACAACTCTTCCTAGACACCCGTGGGTGCTTTGGGCACTAAAAAGAGTCTAGGAGGCTACCATGAGTCCACGATGCTGTCTCGTATCCAAAGAAAAATGAGGCCACGATGCTGTCAAGGCTCAATTAGAGTCACAATTGGCACGTGGTAGCCTCACAACCTTTCCTAGACACCCACAGGAACTCCAAGATATCTTACGAGGCCATATAGACTAGACGACGTTCTCTAAACTCAATAGTGAAAGATTTGGCCATATAGACGGTTCAGGCTGGTTCGAAGGTTCCCTTGGTCTCAACGACTTCGGTGGTGTCAGATTTGGATGCTTCTTCTTCAGATCTATGGGTTTCTATGATGGATCTAAATGGGTCGAAGGTCTCCTTGATTTCGAAGCCTTCTTCGGTGCTAGCGATTCAGTTTACTCCTTCAGGTCCGTCAGTTTGTGCGTCGTTACACCAGCCTCTTCCTAGTATGACCCTTGACTTTGGTTGTGGTGGTTCTGAGTTGCCGAGTCTACACTCCATGGCTTCGTCTCTCTTCGTAGTTGGTTCTCGCGAGGCTTGTGGCTTCGGATCTAGGAAGAACACTACTGGTTTGCAGTTGGAAGCTCTCTCTTCTATTTTGGCAAGTGAATCCCTTTACGTTCCATTGGGTTCTGGTTCTACAGCGAGTCTGGTTAGTGTTTCGACCTCCCTCCCAGTTTCTCCTAGAGGTTCGACTTTGGGTCAAGTTTCTAATACCACCATTGTCTCTCGTGGAGGTTTACATAGCTCGGGTATTACATATCCTTCTGGGTGCGCTTCTGAGGAGTTAGGAAGGAGAGCTCTTCAACAGCAAGCCGCTTTTCCAATTCTTAATTCTTCCTTGGGTCGTGTCTCTATTGATCAGCTTTTAGCCTCTAACTACCAGAGTCCTCACAATGTAATTGGTTATGGCTCGAATCATGGCATTGCTGATTGGAAACAATTCTTTACTTCAGGTAAGCGTGTTAATGCTGAGCTTAACTATCATGAACCTCTGCAAATTATTGGCAAAATAGTTGTGAAACCTCCTCCTGAGGTAGCTAATACGGGTTGTGAGCTCTGGAAGAATTGTCTAGTGGGGCAATTTATTGATAAGAGACCAGCTTATTCTTATCTTAAAGCTACAGTTGATAGAATTTGGGGAAGAAAAGAAATGCCTGAAGTGTTATCTGCTAATAATGGTGTATTTTTCTTCAAATTCACCAATCCTGATGCTTTGGAATGGGTGTTGGATGCTGGCCCTTGGTTTATAGGTGGAAAGCCTCTCATTTTGAGAAGATGGATGCCAAAAATGGAGATGGTTAAACCTCAGCTACAAACGATTCCTATTTGGGTAAAGCTTTTTAATGTGCCTATGGAATACTGGACAAATAAAGGAATGGGGTATGTTGCTAGTGCTGTTGGCTCCCCTCTATACTTGGATGCACTTACTGAATCAAGATCCAGACTGTCTTATGCTAGACTGTGTGTAGAGGTTGATGCTACTTCTGAATTTCCTACAACTTTTGATCTTATTCTTATTGATGGCAGTTCTATCGAGGCTGGAGTAGAGTATCCTTGGAAACCCCATGTTTGTAAGCATTGTAATGTTTTTGGTCACTCCACTGTGAATTGTCAAGTAGTTGTAAAGCAGGTTTGGGTGCCTAAGCAGAAAGTTGTCCCAGATTCGGCTCCTGATACAGCAGATTTGGAGGTTGATAGTATTGTTTCAGAGGTGTTTCCTAGTTCTAACGCTCTAGCCATGGATTTAAGGGGTAATTTGGATGCTGCTACTATGCCTTAGAAGGATCAATGTTCAGTCAAACCCAATGTGACTTCCAGTTCTTCCTGTAGAGAAATTCCCCAGCACGCTTTGGCTAACACCAACCATTTTAGCGCTTTACTGGATGCAAATAGCACTCTCGATGATGTTGCTGATGTTGTTTCCCCTCCTAGAGTTTTAGTTCCAGTTACTGCAGTAACTGACTCCTCCCCAGAAATTGATACTAGGTATGCAAATATGAATATTGATGAACTGGTAAAAAAAGTGAACAACAAGAAGAAAAAGGGACGAAGTAATCAAAAGAATTCCAATCCCTCTACTCCCCCTGCTACTAAGAGTCAAAATAACCCTTGTGGTAAGAGTCATAATACCCTTGGTAAGGGGAAGGCCACTGCTAACTCTCTCGCCTTTAATGATTAACACGGCCTTTTGGAACATTAGAAGGCTTAATGACCCTCTGAAACATAAGGAAGTTAGATCTCTTATTCAGGATAATAATATTAGTTTATTTGGGCTTGTTGAAACTAAAGTTAGACAAGTTAAATTGGATAGGATTTTCTATGCTATTGCCCCTGGCTGGAAAATTGCTCACAATTACCATGCTTCCACTCAAGGCCATATTTGGGTTTGTTGGAATCCTGAAGAAGTGGATGTGCAAGTTGCTTTCTCTTCAGACCCAATTATTCACTGTCATGTCAACACTGTCAAAGACTATGAGTATTTTCTCTGTTCGTTTATTTATGCTTCTAATTCTCAACAAGACAGAGTCATGCTATGGAATCATTTAAATTCTCTTGCCATTGCTAATGGCTCCCATCCTTGGATGGCATTAGGTGACTTCAACACTGTTCGGTACAATAGTGAAAGATTTGGGGGTTTAAGGACTACTAATTCTGCTATTTCTTCTTTTCATGACTGCTTGTTACAAGTGGATCTGGTGGATATGCCTTTTATTGGTCCTCTTTTCACCTGGACTAATAAGCGTGAAGGGGATGCTTTTATTGCTCGGAAACTTGACAGAGCCCTTATTAATGAAGGATGGCTGGACAAATTTCCTTCCTCGGTTGCTGTGTTTGGTAGCCCTGGCATTTCTGATCACTATCCTGTTATTGTTTCCTATTTAGCTAGGAAGGATAATTATAGAAAGCCTTTTAAATTTTTCAATTTTTGGACTAATCACCCTGATTTCCTTAGTGTTGTACAAAAATGCTGGGATATGCCCTTTCAAGGTACTCCTATGTTTGTCCTTTATCGCAAGCTTAAAGCTCTCAAGTCCAAGTTGAGGAAATTTAATGTTACTCATTTTGGAGTTATCAGAGATAAAGTTCTTCAAGCGAAGTCCAAACTTGCCAATGCCCAAGCTAACCTGTTGAACAATCCTCAGGAGCATCATTATGTCAATGAGGAGAAAGATTGTCTGCGTGATTTTGTTAGTGTTGCTTCTGCAGAGGAGGCTTTTCTGAAGCAAAAATGTCGTATCAATTGGCTCAATCTAGGAGATCAAAATTCTGGTTTTTTCCACAAAGCATTTAAGTCTCGGAATGCTTTTAATGCCATCACCAAAATTTTTGATAGCTCGAGCAGACTCCTAACTTCTCCCAATGAAATCAAAGAAGAAGCCACAAATTTCTTTCAAAGCTTACTCTGTTCTACAATGACAACCTCTCATAGAAGTGGTGTTTTGGGTAATCTTGGTAATTTTAACTGGAATGAGGATCACTTGAGAATTCTTAACAGGCCAGTTACTCTTGATGAGATCAAAGATACTCTTTTTCTCTTAATAATGACAAAGCCCTGGGGCCAGATGGCTTTACTCCTCTGTTTTTTAAGAAGGCTTGGAATATAGTTGGAAATGATGTGCTTGCTACTGTTTTTTCTTTCTTTCAGAGTGGTAAATTACTTGGGGAGGTTAATGCTAATATCATTGCATTAGTTCCCAAAGTGCTTAACCCCTCCACTATGGGTGACTTTCGGCCCATTTCCTGTTGTAACACTATTTATTAGTGTATTACTAAGATCATTGCTAACAAAATCAAACCTTGCCTTCCTGATCTTATTAGCTCTAACCAAACTGCTTTTGTCCAAGGTAGAAGGATTTCAGACAACATTCTCCTTGTTTAGGAAATTCTCAAGAATTATCATCGTAACTTATATTCTCCCAGATGTGCTATAAAGGTGGACCTCATGAAGGCTTATGACTCTGTGAACTGGGACTTTCTTTTTGAAGTCCTTACTGTGCTTCAAACTCCAGCTCATGTCATTCAATGGATTAAAGCTTGTGTCTGCTCTCCTAAGTTCTCAATCTCTATTAATGGTGGGTTAGAAGGTTATTTCCCAGGAAAAAGAGGTCTCAGGCAAGGAGATCCGCTTTCTCCTTATCTCTTTGTTATTGTCATGGAAGTCTTCTCTCGCATGCTTAACTCAGCTGCTGCCAACTCTCAATTCAAGTTCCATGCTCGTTGTGATAAGATTCAATTGACTCATTTATGTTTCGTTGATGATTTGTTGATTTTCTCTCATGGCTACCTGAACATAGGCTATCTCTATCATTCAACAAGTGCTGGGGGATTTTGAAGCCATTTCTGGCCTTAAAGCAAATTATGGGAAAAGTATGGTCTTCTTCTTAGGTGTCTCTACTTCTGTCCAGGATGACATCCTCCAAGTGCTGGGATTTAGTCAAGGTATTCTTCCAGTTCTATATCTTGGAGTCCCTCTCATCACCAAAAAGGTCACTAAATCTGATTGTCAGCCTCTTATTAATCGCATTTCCAAGCGTATCAACTCCTGGAGCAGCAAAAGACTTTCTTATGCTGGAAGACTTCAACTCCTCAACTCAGTTCTCTATAGCATTCAAGCTTATTGGTGCTGCATCTTGATCCTTCCCAAGAGTATTTACAAGCTTATTGAACAATTGTTTCGCGCTTTTCTTTGGACTAGAACTGATTTCAAGCACACTGGTGCTAAAGTGAAATGGTCTGTGATTTGTCTTCCAAAATCTAAGGGAGGGCTTGGCCTGCGTAGACTGCATGAGTGGAATATTGCTGCATCTTTTAGACATATTTGGAGTTTTTTTTGTCAAACAGGTTCCTTGTGGGTGGCCTAGGTAAAAGTTTATTTATTGAGAGGTAAAAGCTTCTGGTCAGTTGCCACACCAGGGGACTATTCGTGGGTTTGGAGGAAACTTCTTAAGGTAAGAGACACCATTAGACCTTTCATTAAACACTCTATTGGTGATGGCTCTTCTACTTTTCTTTGGCATGATTTTTGGCATCCTCTTGGCCCCCTTTTTCAATATTTTGGAAGCAGAATTATGTATGATAGTGCACTGCCTTCTTCTTCTAAGGTCAGCACTATTGTGCATTGTTATGATTGGAACTGGCCAGTAGCCGTTACAGCTGACTTGTTGGATCTTAAGCATGCGATTCCTGGTAATTTAAAACCTAACTATCTTATTCTTGATGTGGTTCGCTGGCTGCCTTCCCCAACGGGGCAGTTCACAGTTCTTTTTTTTTTTTTGGATAAGTGGCAGTTCACAGTTCAATCTGCTTGGGAATCCATTAGAACCAAAAAGGAGGAAGTTGAGTGGCATGGAGTGGTTTGGTTCCCTAAAGCTATTCGCCGTCATGCTTTTATTGTATAGCTTGTTGTTATTCAAAATAGAATTGTTACTAGGGACAAAATCAAGCTATGGGGACTTACTACGGATGATAGATGTGTTTTATGCCAAGGTTTTATTGAAAGTAGGGACCATCTTTTCTTCCAATGTGGATTTGCAGCTGAAATTTGGCACAAGGCTTTGCAAAAATGTGCTATTCGAAGGTATCCTAGGTACTGGGCTAATGAATTGCAATGGGCCATCCATTCTTTGAAATCAAATGATTTTGCCTCTTCACTGAGGAAAATTGCTTGGGCAGCCACGGTCTATCATGTTTGGCGAGAAAGAAATAGCAGGCTCCATGAGAATTCTTTCAATACTTCCAATATGGTTTTGGCGCTTATTGAGGAAGATGTTAGAATTAGAGCAATGAAGTTTAATAGTGTTAAAGACAATATTAGAAATAGGGACTTGTGTTGTAATTGGGGTATCAATTTGGATATCCTTAAGTAGTTTGCTCTCCTCGGGCTGTGAGGATTTGTTTGTAGTCTTAAACAATCTCTTAAGCTGTCCTAAGGCTAAGCTTAGTTGATTGTTTAGACTGGCTTGTTGGCCTGTTGGCTCGTATTTCTTTCTCTTTTCTTTGTTTTTAATATATATCTCACTTACCATAAAATAAAAAAAAAAAAAAAAAAAAAAAAAAAAAAAAAAAAAAAAGGAAAAAAAGTTGCCCTATGCACTCTGAAAAAAAATCTTTAGATGCTATCTAGAGTCCATGATGCTCTCTAGACTTAATTAGGGTCCCCAAGGACTCGTGGGAGCCTTATTATGCTTCATAGACTCCCGTAGCAGCTCTATGCACAAAAAAAAAAAAAAAAAAAAATCTTTGGGGGGCTATCTAGAGTCCATGATGCTCTCTAGACTTAATTAGAGTCCCCATGCAATCGTGGGAGCCTTAATACGCTTCCTAGATGCCTGTAGGGGCTCTATGCATGGCAAAAAAATCTTTGGAGGCCATCTGGGGTCCATGACGCTCTCTAGACTCAATTAGAGTTGGCACAGACTCGTGGGAGCTCCACAACACCTCGTACACAGTTGGGGGAGCTCTTTGCACTCCAAAAAATCTTAAGAGGCAACCTAGAGTCCGCGATGCTCTCTAGACCCAATTAGGGTCACCGTAGACTCTTAGGAGCCTCACAACGCTTCCTAGACACCCGTGGTAGCTCTGGGCACTCAAAAAAAATTTAGGTGGTTGTCTTGAGTCCACGTCGCTCTCTAAGCTCAATTAGAGTCGCGATACACCCATGTAGGATTTATTATATGCACTTCGAAAAAACCTAGGAAGCTTACTAGAGTCCACAACACTCCCTAGATTCAATTAGTGTCGCCATTGATTCGTGGGAGCCTCAAAACGCTTCCTAGACTCTCGTAGGTGCTCTATGCATCCCAAAAAAACTTTGGAGGCCATCTATAGTCAGCGACGGTATCTATACTCAATCAGAGTCGCCATAGACTCTTGGGAGTCTCACAACTCTTCCAAGACAACCGTGGGTGCTCTAGGCACTCAAAAAAATTATAGGAGGCTACCATGAGTCCACGATGTTGTCAAGACTCAATTAGAGTCACCATAGGCACGTGGGAGCCTCCCAACCTTTCCTAGACACCCGTAGGAACTCCAAGATATCTTACGAGGCCATATAGACTCGACGACGTTCTTTAAACTCAATTAGAGTCGCCATAGTCTCATGAGAGCCTCACAGCGTTTCCTAGACTCCCAAAGGAGCTCTATGCAGTCCAAAAAATCCCAAGAGTGTTGCTAGAGCCCACTACGCTCTCTAGCCTAAATTAGAGTCGCCATTGACGCGTGGGTGCCTCAGAATGCTTCGTAGACCCCCATAGGAGTTCCATGCACTTAAACAAATCCTATTAGGTTTGCTAGAGTCCGTAACGTTCCCTAGACTCCATTAGTGTTGCCATAGATGCTTGAGAGCCTCACCGTGCTTCTTAGACACCCGTAGGTGCTCTATGCAATCCCAAAAATCTTTGGAGGCTTTCTCCAGTCTACGATGCTCTTTAGACTCAATTAGAGTCGCTATAGACCCAAGGGAGCCTCAGAACGCTTCTAGGACACCCGTAGCAGTTTTATGCACTTTGCAAAATTGAAGGAGGCTTACTAGAGTCCACAATGCTCTCTAGCCTCAATTAATGTCGCCATAGATTCGTTGGAGCCTCAAAACGCCTCCTAGACACCCATAGGAGCTCTATGCACTCCAAAAATCTTTGGAAGCCATCTATAGTCAACGACGGTCTCTATACTTGATCAGGGTCGCCATAGATTCTTGGGAGCCTCACAGCTGTTCCTAGACACCCATAGGAGCTCTAGGTGCCCAAGAAAATTCTAGGAGGCTATCTTGAGTCTACGATGCTCTCTAGGCTCAAATAGAGTTGCTATAGGCTCGTGGGAGCCTTGCAGCGCTTCCTAGAGACCCATAGGAGCCTTATGCAACCCAAAAAATCATTGGAGGAAACTCCTTAATCTTAGACAAAGAATTAGGCCTTTCATTAAGCACATTATTGGGGATGGCACTTCTACTTTCTTGTGGCACGACAATTGGCATCCTCTAGGTCCCATTTTTATGAGATTTGGGCCGAGAGTCATGTATGATGCAGCTCTTCCTTCTCATTCTTTTATTTGTTCTATTATAGGTCAGAACTGCTGGGTTTGGCCCCCTGCTGTGTCTTGGGAGTTGGCTGAATTGCTGTCCACTATACCTTCTTCTTTTATTCCTAACCTGGATTGTAGAGATAAGGTTCTGTGGGTCCCTTCTCCAGATGGTCTTTTTTCGTCCAGATCTGCCTGGGACGCTATAAGGTTACATAATGCTGAAGTGGACTGGTTCAAAATGGTTTGGTTCTCGAAATCTATTAGGAAACATGCTTTCATCGTTTGGTTAACCATAAAAAATCGTTTAACTACTCGTGACAAACTTCTGGCTTGGGGAATGACTACCAGTGCTAACTGTCCTCTTTGTCAAAGATACCCAGAAAGCAAAGACCATTTGTTCTATGAATGCAATTTCTCGGCTACTGTTTGGGAAGTCATTTTGAGGAAATGTAATGTGTATCGCTACCCCAGATTTTGGTCCAATGAATTATTGTGGGTTATTCATAACCTTAAAGGGAACTCCTTTGCTGCCATCATTAAAAAACTGGCGTGGGCAGCCACTATATACCACTTATGGTGTGAAAGAAATGGGAGAATCCATGAGAATGTTTTTATTCCTCAAACTGAGATTATTTCTTTCATTATTAATGACATCAGAGCTAGAGTGTGGAGCTTTAAAGGAGTGAAGGATAATGCTAGAAACAGATCCTTATGTACTAATTGGAACTTCAATGTTGAAATTTTTGACTGAAGTCCTTTTGTTTGCCTCCCTCGGGCTGTGAGGGTTTCTTTTTGCTCTTTCTTGTTTTCCTTTTTCCTCTCTCTTTAACACAGTCTAATAAGCTTTTTTAAAATAAAAGCTTATTAGGATGTGTTTGTTGTTGAGTGGATTCTGGGCCTATGCCTCTTCTCTTTGTACATCTTTATTCTTTTTTTCTTTTTATATACATCTCACTTATCAAAAAAAAAAAAAAAAATCATTGGAGGCTCTCTCTAGTCCACGTCGCTCCCTAGACTCAATTAGAGCTAGCATAGACTCGTGGGAGCCTCACAACATGTCGTAGACAACTAGGGGAGCTCTTCGCACTCCAAAAATCTTAAGAGGCAATCTAGAGTCCGTGATGCTCTATAGACCCAATTAGGGTCAACATAGACTATTGGGAGCCTCATAACGCTTCCCAGACACCTGTGGTGGCTCCAGGCACTCAAAAAAAATTTAGGTGGTTGTCTTGAGTCCATGTCGCTCTCTAAGCTCAATTAGAGTCGCAATACACCCGTGGGAGCCTCACAACGCTTTTAAGACACCCGTAGGAGCCTCCATGTGCACTCCAAAAAGTCCTTGGAGTCTTGTTAGGGGCCACCGCGTTCTCTAAACTGAATTAGAGTCACCATAGACCCACGGGAGCCTCAGAACGCTTCCAAGACTCTCGTAAGTGTTCTATGCACTTCAAAAAATCCTAGGGAGCTTTCTAGCGACCACAACACTCCCCAGACTCAATTAGTGTCGCCATTGATTCGTGGGAGCCTCAAAACGCTTTCTAGACTCCCATAGGAGTTCTATGCATTCCAAAAAAATCTTTGGAGGCCATCTATAGTCAACGATGGTATCTATACTCAATCAGACTCGCCATAGACTCTTGGGAGCCTCACAACTCTTCCTAGACACCCGTGGGTGCTCTGGGCACTAAAAAAAAAATTCTAGGAGGCTACCATGAGTCCACGATGCTGTCAATACTCAATTGGAGTAGCCATAGGCACGTGGGAGCCTTACAACCTTTCCTAGACACCCGTAGGAACTCCAAAATATCTTAGGAGACCATATAGACTTGACGTTCTCTAAACTCAATTAGAATCGCCATAGTCTCATGAGAGCCTCACAACGCTTTCTAGACACCCGAACGAGCTCTATGCACTCCAAAAAATCTTAGGAGTGTTGCTGGGGCCCACTACGCTCTCTAGACTCAATTAGAGTCGCCATGGACCCGTGGGTGCCTCAGAATACTTCATACACACCCATAAAAGTTCCATGTACTTGAGCAAATCCTAGTAGGTTTGCTAGAGTTCGCAACATTCCCTAGACTCCATTAGTGTTGCCATAGATTCTCGGGAGCCTCGCAGCATTTCTCAGACACCCGTTGGAGCTCTATGCAATCCCAAAGATCTTTGGAGGCTCTCTCTAGTCTACAACGCTCTATAGACTCTATTAGAGTCGCTATAGACCCGTGGGAGACTCTGAACGCTTTCAAGACCCCTCCTTAGCAGTTCTATGTACTTTGCAAAATCGAAGGAGGCTTACTAGAGTCCATAACGCTCCCTAGCCTCAATTAGTGTCACCATGGATTTGTTGGAGCCTCACAACGCTTCCTAGTCACCCGTAGGAGCTCTATGCACTCCAAAAAAGCTTTGCCGACCATCTACAGTCAACGACGGTCTCTATACTCGATCAGGGCCACCATAGGGTCTCTATACATGATTTTTGGCACCCTATGGGCCCTCTTTTCCCCATCTTTGGTAGCAGAATTATGTATGATAGTGCTCTTCCTTCTCTCTCCAAGGTTAGTGCTATTGTGCAAAGGTTTGATTGGCGGTGGCCTAGTTCCATCACTGCTGATTTGTTGGAGCTCCACCAGGCCACCCCTACTACTTTTAGGCCTAATTTTAGTAGACATGATATGGTTCAATGGCTTCCTTCTCCCACTGGGCTATTTTCGGTTCAATCTGCTTGGGAGTCCATTAGAACTAAGAGGGAAGAAGTTGATTGGCATGGTCTTGTGTGGTTCCCTAAAGCTATTCGGCGACATGCTTTTATTTTATGGCTTGTTATTCAGAACCGCATTGTAACTAGAGATAAGATTAAATTATGGGGGCTTAGTTCTGAAGATTGGTGTGTTCTATGTCATGGGTGTACTGAAAGCAGGGACCATCTTTTCTTCCAATGTAGTTACACTGCTGATGTTTGGCAGAAAGCTTTGCTTAAGTGTGGTATTGCTAGATATCCTAGATATTGGACTAATGAATTTTTGTGGGCCACTCAATCTCTTAAATCCCACGGTTTTGGTTCCTCATTGAAGAAAATTGCGTGGGCAGCTACCATCTATCATGTGTGGAGAGAAAGAAATAGCAGACTTCATGAGAATTCTTTCAAGAATCCCAATTTGGTTTTGGCCTTGATTGTTGATGATGTTAGAACTAGATTTTTGTCTTTTAAGGGTGTAAAAGATAATGTTAGGAATAGGGATTTGTGTTGTAATTGGGGTATCAACCTTGGTATCCTTTCTTAGTTTGCTCCCCTCGGGCTGTGAGGGTTTTCCTTTGGCTTAAACAATCTCCTAAGCTTAGTTGATTGTTTTGCTTTGGTTTGTTGGCTTGTTGGCTTGTATTCTTTTCCTTTCGTTTGTTTATAATATTTCTCAATTACCCAAAAAAAAAAAAAAAAAAAGACACCCATAGGAGCTCTAGGCGGCCAAGAAAATTCTAGGAGGCTATCTTGGGTCTACGATCCTCTCTTCGCTTAAATAGAGTTGCCATAGGTTTGTGGGAGCCTCACAGCGCTTCCTAGAGACCCGTAGGAGCTTTATGCAACTCAAAAAATCATTGGAGGATCTCTCTAGTCCACGTCACTCCCTAGACTCAATTAGAGCTGCATAGACTTGTGGGAGCGCCACAACATCTCGTAGACTGCTAGGGGAGCTCTTCGCACTCCAAAAAATCTTAAGAGGCAATCTAGAGTGTGCAATGCTCTCTAGACCCAGTTAGGGTCACCATAGACTTTTGGGAGCCTCACAACTCTTCCTAGACACCCATGGTAGCTCTAGGCACTCAAAAAAAAAATTTAGGTGGTTGTCTTGAGTCCACATCGCTCTCTAAGCTCAATTAGAGTCGCCATACACCCGAAGGAGCCTCATAACGCTTCCAAAACACTCGTAGGAGCTTCCATGTGCACTCCAAGAAGTCCTAGGAGTCCTATTAGAGGCCATCGTGCTCTCTAAACTGAATTAGAGTTGCCATAGACCCACAGGAGCCTTAGAACACTTCCAAGACTCCCATAGGAGTTCTACGCACTTTGAAAAATCCTAGGAACTCTTGGAAATATTTGGAAAGAAAGAAATGCTCGATTACATGCCAATTTCTACATGTGCGAAAGACACATAATTTCAAGTATCACCAACGATGTTCGTTTCAAGGCCGCTAGTTTCATTGGAATTAGGGACAATGATAGAAATAGGCAATTTTGTTCCAACTGGGGTATATCTTTTGACATTTTAAGGTTGTAATTTCTTTTCTTTTTGCTCTCCTTTTAAACACCTTAATAAGCTTTTTTAAAGGAGCTTATTTGGGTGTTTTGTCAGTGAGTTGCTTTGCTAGTTCTAGCTTTTCTTTCTTGGCCTTCTAGCTTGTTCCCTTTGTATTCTTTCCTTTTTTTTTTTTCTTTATATACATCTCACTTACCAAAAAAAAAAAGAAAAACCCTAGGAAGCTTGCTAGAGTCCACAACACTCCCTAGACTCAATTACTGTCGCCATTGATTTGTGGGAGCCTCAAAACGCTTCCTAGACTCCCATAGGTGCTTTATAGTCAACGACGGTATCCACACTCAATCAGAGTCGCCAAAGACTCTTGGGAGCCTCACAACTCTTCCTAGACACCTGTGGGTGCTCTAGGCACTCAGAAAATTTCTAGGAGGCTACTATGAGTCCACGATGCTGTCAAGACTCCATTAGAGTCGCCATAGGCATGTGAGAACCTCACAACCTTTCCTAGACACCCGTAGGAACCCCAAAATATCTTAGGAGGCCATATAGACTTTACGACGTTCTCTAAACGCAATTAGAGTCGCCATAGTCTCATGAGAGCCTCACAACGCTTCTTAGACACTTGAAGAAGCTCTACGCACTCCAAAAAATCCGAGTGTTGCTAGAGCCCACTACGCTCTCTAGACTCAATTAGAGTCGCCATGGACACGTGGGTGCCTCAGAATGCTTCGTACACACCCATAGGAGTTCCATGCATTTAAACAACTCCTAGTAGGTTTGCTAGAGTTCGCAACGTTCCCTAGACTCCCTAGCCTCAATTAGTGTTCCCATAGATTCACTGGAGCCTCATAACGCCTCCTAGACACCCGTAGGAGCTCTATGCACTCCAAAAAAATCTTTGCAGGCCATCTACAAGCAACGACGGTCTCTATACTCGATCAGGGTCACCATAGACTCTTGGGAGCCTCACAGCTGTTCCTAGACACCCATAGGAGCTCGAGGTGCCCAAGAAAATTCTAGGAGGCTATCTTGAGTCTACGATGCTCTCTAAGCTCAAATAGAGTTGCCATAAGCTTGTGGGAGCCTTGCAGCGCTTCCTAGAGACCCGTAGGAGCCTTATGCAACCCAAAAAATCATTCGAGGCTCTCTCTAGTCCACGTCGCTCCCTAGACTCAATTAGAGCTGCATAGACTCATGGGAGCCCTACAACATCTCGTAGACAGCTGGGGGAGCTCTTTGTACTCCAAAAAATCTTAAAAGGCAATCTAGAGTCTGCAATGCTCTCTAGATCCAATTAGGGTCACCATAGACTCTTGGGAGCCTCACAACTCTTCCTAGACACCCGTGGTAGCTCTAGGCACTCAAAAAAAAATTTAGGTGGTTGTCTTGAGTCCACGTTGCACTCTAAGCTCAATCAGAGTCGCGATACACCCGAGGGAGCCTCACAACGCTTCCAAAACACCGGTAGGATCTTCCATGCGCACTCCAAAAAGTCCTAGGAGTCCTGTTAGAGGCCACCGCGCTCTCTAAACTGAATTAGAGTCGCTATAGACCCATGGGAGCCTCAGAACACTTCCAAGACTCCCGTAGGAGTCCTATGCACTTCGAAAAATTCTAGGAAGCTTGCTAAAGTCCACAACACTCCCTAGACTCAATTAGTGTCGCCATTGATTTGTGGGAGCCTCAAAACACTTCCTAGACTCTCGTAGGTGCTTTATGCATTCCAAAAAAAATCTTTGTAGGTCATCTATAGTCAACGAAGGTATCCATACTCAATCAGAGTCGCCATAGACTCTTGGGAGCCTCACAACTCTTCCTAGACACCCGTGGGTGCTCAGGCACTCAAAAAATTTCTAGGAGGCTACCATGAGTCCATGATGCTGTCAAGACTCCATTAGAGTTGCCATGGGCACATAGGAGCCTCATAACCTTTCCTAGACACCCGTAGGAACTCCAAAATATCTTAGGAGGCCATATAGACTTGACGACGTTCTCTAAACTCAATTAGAGTCGCCATAGTCTCATGAGAGTCTCACAACGCTTCCTAGACACCCGAAGGAGCTCTATGCACTCCAAAAAATCCTAGGAGTGTTGCTAAAGCTCACTACGCTCTCTAGGCTCAATTAGAGTCGCCATGGATCCGTGGGTGCCTCAGAATGCTTCATACACACCTATAGGCGTTCTATGCATTTAAACAAATCCTAGTAGGTTTGCTAGAGTTGGCAACATTCCCTAGACTCCCTAGCTTCAATTAGTGTCACCATAGATTCGTTGGAGCCTCACAACGCCTCCTAGACACCTATAGGAGCTCTATGCACTCCAAAAAATCCTAGGAGTGTTGCTAAAGCTCACTATTTTTCTATAGAGAGAAGCTCTAGTTCCTGATTGATCTTTCTTGTGCCGTGTTATCTCTCTTTCGATCCTGCCATTTTCATCATTCTTCTTATTGTTTTTGATTATTAATGGCATCAACTACCATTCATAATACCTCTGTACCGTTGGATCAGTCATCACCCTTGACCGTTGAGTCACATGTTGGTGGTGGTCCTACCCCCTTTTCCTCTGATCCACCTTTTCCTGCTAGATCTGGTCCTAACACCATTATCTCATCACATACTTTTCGTGTCTCAAATCCTCTTTCTTCCAGCGATCCAATAGTAAAGGTAGCGATACAACAATCTACTGTAGCGCCTCCTCTCAAATCCATTCTCAAAAACAGCAATTTGTCCAGATCTACATCCATCTCTAACTCTTCTACGAAGCTTGGTTCTGATCTACCTCTTGCTGCTATCGGGGGATCTAGATCTGTTGGAAATATTTCGTATTTGGGCCCTACTATTACATCGGTTAATGATGGTTTTCCTCCATCGTTGCTGTACAACATCGACGACTCTCATCGTGTTGGATCTGGGAATGATTTGGCTTCTACGTCTTCTCCAGCGGGTGGATCCATCCCTATAGTGAGTCCGCTGCCCTCTGTTACGACGGGATCTTCATCTCATGGCGCTGGTTCTTCTCATGCTGATTACCCATTGGTGAGCTCTTCGGGAGGCTCCGATACCCATTTTACTGGTCTGAATCATTCCGGGATCATATACCCTTCGAGATGTACTTCCGTTGATATTGCAGCTGCTGCACTTCATCAATAAGTAGAGTTTCCTTCTCTTCAAGCTTGTTATGGCATTGGTAATAGAGGTAAGGCTCCCGAGATTCCAGTTAGAGATTCTACTTCGTCTCCTTCTTTTAGCTCTCCTAGCTCTCTTGGTTTACCCCCTACTGGTATGCCTCATGCCCCCCATTCTAAGACTCCCATAGCTAATGTTGTTAAAGATTGGAAAACCCTTTTTACCAATCCCATTAGAGAGCAATCTATTCTGAAGTACTTCCCCCCGTCTGTGGTTGATGGCAAAATTGTGGTCAAACCTCCTCCTTCTGTTGCTATTGCGGGATTGAAACGTTGGAAAAACTGCATTGTTAGCCAATTCTTTGACCGTAAACCTTCCTATTCGTTTCTAAAAATCACTGTGGAGCGTGTGTGGGGGAAAAGAGAAATCCCTAAAATTCTCACTATGGATAGTGGATTGTACATTTTTAAGTTTAATAATCCGGCAGCTCTGGAATGGGTTATGGAATCAGGCCCTTGGCAAGTTGGGGGTAAACCCCTTATCCTGAGGAAGTGGCAACCTAGAATGGAGATGGTTAAACCCCAATTAAAGAGTATTCCTATTTGGGTGAAACTATTCAATGTTCCTCCTGAGTATTGGAATAATGATGGAATGAGTTATGCTGCGAGTGTCGTTGGCAAGCCTCTTTATCTTGATGTTCCTACTGAAAATTGCTCTCGTCTTTCTTATGCAAGAGTTTGCGTGGAGGTTGATGTAAATTCTGTGTTCCCTTCCTCTTTCTCCCTTGTTATGGGGGATGATTGTGAGAATGAAGTTCAAGTGGAGTACCCTTGGAAACCACATGTCTGCAAAACTTGTAATTCATTTGGGCATCAATCGAACCATTGCCCTTCAGTCGTTAAACAAGTATGGGTTCAAAAGAAAAATGTAGTTGTTCTTAACCCAGACATGGATGTAAATGAAGATTCTGTTGTGAGTGAAGTTAACACTAATGTTCGTAGTACTTCTGAAGTAAGTCATGGTGTCCCTCAGGCTAGGAATACTGTCGTTTTCCCCAAAGTAATAACCAATCAGTTTCATTCTCTCAGTGACGTTCCTGAAGACAGTACCTATGCTGACATTCCTAGTATGCTAACAGTTCCTTCTATTACAAAGGCATCCCCGGATAAGCTCACCTCTATTCCTGTTCCTCCTGCTGGTGTAGATAGTGATGAGCCTGCTTTAGATCCCAGTCTTGATCCTGCTAGTCACTCAGAGTCAGAAAGTTCTCCAGATAATACCTTTAAAAACCGCCCAGTCAAGGTGGATGAAGTGGATAAGATAGCTAAGAGCACAGGTAGTAACAAGAAAAAGAACAGGAAAAGGAACAAATCTCCTGGGTCTAAACCATTTGTTTCCCCTTCCAAGGGTGAGGCTACTGTTACAATATCTTCTGTTTAATGATTAAGCTAGCCTGTTGGAATATCCGTGGGATGAATAACCCTGTCAAGATGCAAGAAGTCCATTCGTTTATCAGATCAAACGACCTTAGTTTTTTTGGGATTGTGGAGACTAGAATCAGAAGCATCAATAAGCAAAGACTTTCTTCTGTTATTGCCCCCTCCTGGAAGTTCATTGATACCTATCATGCTTCAACTATGGGTCGAATTTGGATTTGTTGGGATCCTACTATTTTAGATGTTCACATTATGAGTTCTTCTGACTAAATCATTCACTGCCATATTAAAGATATTTAAGGTGACAAGTTATTTTTTTGTTCAATTGTTTATGCCTCTAATTCTTACAATGACAAGAAACTTCTGTGGAGGAATATCTATGACGAAGCCTCTTCCTTCTCTTCCTTACCTTAGATTTTGATGGGTGATTTCAACACCGTCAGATTCCAAAATGAAAAGTTTGGAGGGTCTAATGGGCCTTCCCAGTCCATCACTGATTTTCATTATTGCCTGCTAGATGTTGACTTAGTTGATATGTCTTTTATCGGCCCCTTTTTCACCTGGTCCAATAAAAGAGAGGGTAGACATCTCATTGCAAGAAAGCTGGATAGAGTGCTTATAAATGATTCATGGCTAGATGTGTTCCCTAATATTTCTGCTGAATTTTTGCCCCCTAATGTCTCTGACCATTGCCCTATGCTTGTTACCTTGGATTATCAGAAGAAGAAGCTTAAAAAGCCTTTCAAATTTTTTCTTTTCTGGGTTGATCAGCCTGAGTACCTTACTATTGTTCAGAATTGTTGGGAGAAGAATGTTTCTGGCACTCCTATGTTTGTTCTCTATTCTAAACTCAAAGCCTTAAAGAGTGAGCTTAAAAAGTTTAATGCTAGATGTTTCAGTGCCATCAGTGATCGTGTTCGTATTGCCAGGGAAGATTTGCATTCTGCTCAGATGAACACTCTTCATAGCCCTCATAATGCCAATTTCAATTCTGTGGAAAAAGAATGCTACAGGAAATATGTGTGATCTTGCTAGTGCTGAGGAAAGTTTTTTCAAACAAAAAGCTCGTATCCAATGGCTTAATCTGGGAGACCATAACATTGCTTTTTTTCATCGAGCTGTGAAAGTCAGGAATTCTAGCAACTCCATTACGAAACTATACGACAACTCTGCCAATCTTCTCTCTTCCCATGAAGATATAAGTAAAGAGGCTGTTAACTACTTCACAAATTTATTTGGCTCTACTAACCCCTCTTGTGTGGATAGATCTGTTACTCTTCAGGATATTCTTGAATGGAGATGGATTGATGAGCAGCTGGGCTATCTTAATAGTCCTATTACTGATCTGGAGATCAAAGAGTCTATTTTTTCTCTCAACAGTAACAAGGCCCCTGGGCCTAATGGGTTCTCTCCTCTTTTCTTTAAGTTTGTTTAGAATATTGTTAAGGTTGATGTTATTAAGGCAGTAAATTCCTTTTTTCAGTCTTCTAAGTTACTTGGTGAGGTCAATGCTACATCTATTGCTCTTATTCCTAAAATTCCAAATGCCTCCAAGATGCAAGACTTTCGCCCCATTTCTTGCTGTAACACTATTTACAAGTGTATTTCTAAGCTTATTGCCAACAGGTTAAAGCCCTGCCTTCCAGATTCTATCAGCTTGAACCAAGCTGCTTTTATCCAGGGAAGAAGCATTTCTGACAATATTCTGCTTGCTCAAGAAGTGCTTAAAGGTTACCATAGGAATTCTAGAAATCCTAGGTGTGCCATCAAGGTTGACTTAATGAAAGCTTATGATTCTGTGGACTTGGATTTTATCATTGAGATTCTTGCTGCTCTTAACACTCCTCCAAAGTTTATTCAATGGATCAAGACATGTATTTCCACTCCTAAGTTCTCTATCTCTATCAATGGTTCTCTTGAAGGCTACTTTGAAGGCAAGAGAGGATTGAGACAAGGTGATCCCCTTTCTCCCTATTTGTTCGTGCTTGCAATGGAAGTTCTCTCTAGAATTCTTGCCAAAGTCTCTTCTCGGCCAGGATTTGTTTATCACTTCAGATGTGCTAAAATCAACCTCACCCATCTTTGCTTTGCGGATGATTTGTTAATTTTCTCTAATGGAACTGTTACTGCTGTGGAGCAAATTAAGGAAGCCCTTACCCTCTTTGAAAGACTTTCTGGCCTTAAAGCCAACCCTTCCAAGAGCAATATCTTTTTTGCTGGTGTTTTGCCTGATGTGAAGGCTGCTATGTTGGATGTTATGAGTTTTAATGAAGGTTCCCTCCCAGTTAAGTAACTTGGAGTCCCCCTCATCACCAAAAAGCTTTCCATCAATGACTGTAGCCCTCTGATTGAGAGAATCACCTGTCGTGTCAAGAGCTGGAGTGCAAAGAATTTATCTTATGCTGGGAGGTTGCAACTCATAAGCTCGGTTTTATTTGGCATTCAATTCTATTGGAGCAGCATTTTGGTTCTTCCAAAAAAGATCTACCATAAGATTGAACAAGTGTTTAGAAGCTATTTATGGTCTGGGAATGATATGAAGCTCACTGGTGCAAAAGTGTGTTGGGCTGCCATTTGTACTCCTAAGTGTGAGGGAGGCTTGGGTCTACGTAGAATGGAAGACTTGAATATGGCTGCAGCTATGAAGCATATTTGGGCTATTTTTGCTCGCTCTGGATCCTTATGGGTGGCCTGGATAAATGCTTATTTACTTCGGGGTAGGAGTTTTTGGTCTATTTCTGCTCCAAATGATTGTACATGGGTCTGGAGGAAACTTCTAAAACTCAGAGGTATATTTCGCCCTCTCATGAAGCATAAGATTGGCAATGGGGAAAATTCTTTTCTTTGGTACGACAATTGGCATCCTGTTGGTCCCATTCTTCTTCAATATACTGAGAGAATTATGTACAATGCTGCCCTTCCCTCCAAGACAAAAGTGAGCGCCATTGTTGATGGCTCCTCGTGGAAATGGCCTTTGACTGTCACGGCTGAGCTTTGTTTCCCTCTCCACACAGGCCTGACTCATTTATTTGGCTTCCTTCTACCTCGGGTATTTTCTCTGTTTCTTCAGTTTGGAATGCTATACGTGGTAGAGGTATGGATTGTGAGTGGCATAAAGTTGTTTGGTTTGCCAAAGCCATCCGCAAACACGCTTTCATCACATGGCTTGCAATTCTCAACAAATTATGCACTTCTGATAAACTGAATTTATGGGGTTACAACGTCAACCTGTTTTGCTATTTCTGCCAAAGTCATCAGGAAACTAGAGACCATATCTTTTTTTAGTTGCCATGTTACTTCTTATATTTGGAGCAGAATCCTTTCTCTTTGTGGCATTCACCGTACGCCGAGGTACCGGCTTAATGAGCTTCTTTGGGCTTCCAATAGTTTAAAAAAAAAATTCCTTTTGCACTATTATTAAAAAACTTGCCTGGGCTTCCACAATTTACAACATTTGGCAAGAAAGGAATAGAAGACACCATGAAAACAAGTTTGTGAGCACGGAGCAAGTGATTGTCAATATCATGGATGATGTGCGTTTTAAGGCCTCTACTATCAAAGGGATCCGTGACAATAGTAGACATAGGCATTTTTGTATGAATTGGGGTATCCCTCTTTTTTGTTTAAATCTGCAACCATTGTTTAGGTTTGGTTTTTTCTTGCCGCCTCGGGCTGTGAGGTCTTTTACCTTTTACACATTCTAGTAAACTCCCAATTAATGGAAGCTTTCTAAAATGTGTTTTTGGTTTTTTGGCCTTGGTTTGTTCCAGTTCTGTTTTCTTTTTCTGTACATTTTTCCTTTTTCTATAAAATTCTCACTTACCCAAAAAAAAAAAAAAAAAAAATCTTTGGAGGCCATCTACTGTCAACGACGGTCTCTATACTTGATCAGGGTCGCCATAGACTCTTTGGAGCATGGCAGCTGTTCCTAGACACCCATAAGAGGTCTAGGCGCTCAAGAAAAATTCTAGGAGGCTATCTTGAGTCTACGATGCTCTCTAGGCTCAATTAGAGTTGCCATAGGCTCGTTGGAGCCTCAAAGCGTTTCCTAGAGACCCATAGGTTTAAGCCTAATTTCAACAGGAATGATGCTATTTGCTGGGTGCCTTCCACTTCAGGACAATTTTCTGTTTCTTCTGCTTGGGAGGCTATTCGAACTAAAAGGGAGGAGGTTGGGTGGCATGGTGTTGTTTGGTTTCCAAAATCTATTCGTCGACATGGGTTTATTTTATGGCTTGTTATACATAATAGAATTGTTACCAGGGACAAAATTAAATTGTGGGGGCTGAGTTCTGATGAAAGTTGTGTTTTATGTCAAGGATGCATTGAAAGTAGGGATCACCTATACTTTCAATGTAGCTATACTTCTGGTATTTGGCAACAGGTGCTGCGCAAATGTGGAATCACTAGAGTTCCTCGATTTTGGTTGAATGAATTATTGTGGGCCTCTCACTCTCTTAAATCTCATGATTTTGGCTCTACTTTGAAGAAAATTGCTTGGGCTGCAACAGTCTACCATGTGTGGCGTGAAAGGAATTATAGACTTCATGAAAATTCTTTCAAGAGTCCTAATTTTGTTTTGGCTCTTATTGTTGATGATGTTAGAGCTAGGTGTTTGTGTTTCAAAGGTGTCAAAGATAATAGTAGAAATAGAGATATGTGCTGTAATTGGGGTATCAGTTTGGATATCCTTTCTTAGTTTTGCTATCCTCGGGCTGTGAGGTTTGTTTTGTCCTAAACAATCTCTTAAGCTGTCCAATGATTAGCTTAGGGGATTGTTTGTGACTTGGTTTGTTGGCCTTTGGCTTGTTTTCTTTTCTTTTCTTTTTTATAATATCTCACTTACCAAAAAAAAAAAAAAAAAAAAAAAAAAAGAGACCCATAGGAATCTTAAGCAACCCAAAAAATCATTGGAGGCTCTCTCTAGTCCACATCAGTCCCTAGACTCAATTGGAGTCGCACATCGCTTCTTAGACACCCCTAGGTGCCCTATGCACTCCAAAAAAAATCTTTGGATGCTATCTAGAGTCCGTAATGCTTTCTAGACACAATTAGGGTCTATGCACAGCAAAACAAAACTCTTTGGAGGCCATCTGGGGTCCACAACACTCTCTGGACTCAATTAGAGCTGGCATAGACTCGTAGGAGCCCCACAACACCTCGTACGCAGCCTGGGGGAGCTCTTTGCACTCCAAAAATCTTAAGAGGCAATCTAGAGTTCGCGATGCTCTCTAGGCCCAATTAGGGTCACCGTAGACTCTTGGGAGCCTCACAACGCTTCCTAGACACCCGTGGTAGCTTTGGGCACTCAAAAAAAATTTAGGTGGTTGTCTTGAGTCCACGTCTCTCTCTAAGCTCAATTTGAGTCATGATACACCCGTGGGAGCCTCACAACACCTCCAAGGCACCCGTACGAGCCTCCATGCATAGTCCAAAAAGTCCTTGGTGTCCTGTTAGAGGCCACAACGCTCTTTAAACTGAATTAGAGTCGCCATAGACCCACGGGAGCCTCAGAAAGCTTCCAAGACTCCCGTAGGAGTTATATGCACTTCGAAAAAACTTAGGAAGCTTGCTAGAGCCGACAATACTCCCTAGACTCAATTGGTGTTGCCATTGATTCGTGGGAGCCTCAAAATGCTTCCTAGACTCCCGTAGGTGCTCTTTGCATTCCAAAAAAAATCTTTGGAGGCCATCTATAGTCAATGACGATATCTATACTCAATCAGAGTCGCCATAGACTCTTGGGAGCCTCACAACTCTGCCAAGACACACGTGGGTGCTCTGGGCGCTCAAAAAAATTCTAGGAGGCTACCATGAGTCCATGATGCTATCAAGACTCAATTAGAGTCACCATAGGCACGTGGGAGCCTCACAACCTTTCCTAGACACTCGTAGGAACTTCAAGATATCTTACGAGGCCATATAGACTTGATTTTTTTTTTTTTTTTTGGATAAGTGAGATGTATATAAAAGGAAAAAGAAATATACAGTAAGCTAAGTACAAGCCAACAGGCCACAAAACCTCCAACATAAACAAACCAATAATCTATTACTAGATTATGGGTTTGTTTAAAGGAGAGAAAGAAACCTCACAACCCGAGGAAAGCTAAACTAAAATGTCACAAGAAATATGCCAATTGTTACAAAAAATTCTATGACGGTCATTATCTTTGATACCTTCAAAGCTTGCAGCTCTGAACCGAATATCACTAACAATCATCTTGACGATGTTGACTTCATTCATGAACACATTATCATGGAGACGTCTGTTTCTCTCCCTCCAAATGTTGTAAATAGTAGACCCCCAAGCAAGCCTCTTAATAACAGAACAAAATGATTTCCCTTTCAAATGCTTCGCCCAGATCATTTCATTAGCCCAGAACCTTGGGGTTCTATAAATACAACACAAGCTCAGAACTTTTTGCCAAATTCTAGACGAAAACCCACAATTAAAGAAAAGATGATCACGGCTTTCAATATGTCCAGTACACAAAATACAATCAGCAGTGGAAGTCACACCCCAAAACAACAATCTATCAAGAGTAGCAAGACGGTCTTGGACAGTAAGCCAAACGATAAAACTATGCTTAGGGATAGCTTTAGAAAACCAAACAAAATGAAACCAGTCCTGGACTGGGTGAGTACCTCTAATAATATTCCATGCAGATTCTAAAGTGAAAAGACCAGAAGAGGAAGGAACCCATTTGATATAATCAGGCCTATTAATCAGGAGCGGCATTTGAGAGAGATGAGATTGAATCTCAATCAAATCAATAGTGACAGTAGCTGGCCAACTCCAAATAGACTTGATAACATTCTCTAAACTCAATTAGAGTTGCCATAGTCACACGTGAGCCTCATAACGCTTCCAAGACAGCCGAAGGAGCTCTATGCATGCCAAAAAATTCCTAGGAGTGTTGCTAGAGCCCACTACGCTCTCTAGACTCAATTAGAGTCGCCATGATTATTGATGACATCAGGTTCAAGGCTGCTAGTTTTAAAAGGACTCGTGACAATGAAAGAAATAGATTATTTTGTATGAATTGGGGTATCTCTCTTGGGATTTTATCCATGTAATTTTTTGGTTAGAGTACATAGGAAAATAAGCTTTTCTAATGTTTGAGCTAATTCGCTTGTGTATTCTTTTTGGCTAGGTTCTTGCCCTGGCTTTGCTTGTAATCATTTCTTTTCCTTCTTTTTAATATATACTCTCACTTACCAAACAAAAAAAAAAAAAAAAAAAAAAGGAGTCGCCATGGACGTGTGGGTGCCTTAGAATGCTTCGTAGACACCCATTGTTTGTCATTGTTATGGATGTTTTTTCCAGAATGCTTAGTAAAATGACAGAGCATAACCTCTTCAAATTTCATTCCAGATGTGGGAAGCTGAAACTTAGCCACTTATGCTTTGCTGATGATGTGTTGTTATTATCTTATGCTAATGAGTCCTCCATTACTATCATTATGCAAGTTCTTGATGACTTTGAATTTCTCTCAAGGCTTAAAGCTAATATCAGCAAAAGTTCCATTTTCTTTGCTAGTGTTCCCAATGAGATTAAGAGTAGAATTATGCACATTCTTAATTTTTTTGAAGGTTGCCTTCCTGTCAGGTTTCTTGGGGTTCCCCTCATCACTAAGAAGCTATCTTCTTCTGACTGTCAGGATCTCATTGATAGAATCACTAAAAGAATTCAGTCCTGGAGTAGCAAATGGCTTTCCTATGTAGTAAGGCTTCAACTCATTAGCTCTGTCTTATATAGTATTCAAGCTTACTGGAGCAATATTTTCATTCTTCCTCAGAAAATCTTTATATCCATTGAACAATTATTTCGTGATTTTTTTTGGAAAGGCAAGGTAGGGGTTCATTCTGGAGCTAAAGTCAGTTGGGAAGCTCTTTGTTTTCCAAAAGCTGAAGGTGGGTTGGGTATTTGAAATCTTGGGTTCACACTTATCTTCTTAGAGGCAATAGTTTTTGGGCTGTCAATTTTCCATCTTCTTGCTTGTGGGCATGGAGGAAGATACTCAAGTCAAGGTCCATTGCTAGGCCGTTTATCAAACATATTGTAGGTAATGGCAATAATACCTTCTTGTGGCATGATACTTGGCATCCTCTTGGTCCCCTGGTTCTTCATTTTGGTACTAGAGTTACGTATGATGATGCTCTTCCTTCCCAAACTAAAGTAAGTGCAATCATTTCTCAAAGGGATTGGACATGGCCACTTTCCCAGTCTACTATTATATTGGAATTACGTTCTTTCACTCCTTCTTCTTTAAGGCCACACAGTGAGATTAATGACAAGATATCATGGCTCCCTGACCCATCAGGTTCATTTTCTTCTCGATCAGCTTGGAACGCTATTAGACAGCATAAAACTGAAGTGGACTAGTATAAAATTCTTTGGTTTCCTAAAGCTATCAAAAGACATGCTTTTATTCTTTGGTTGATCATCCTTAATAGACTCAATACTAACGATAAACTCCTTAAGTGGGGAATCATTTCTAGTGCAAGTTGTGTTTTCTGCAATGCCCACATTGAAACTCAAGAACACATGTTTATCACTTGCCCTTTTGCTGTTAAAGTTTGGAAAGCTATATTAGAGAAATGTTGTGTTTTTAGACGTCCTAGACTATGGCAGAATGAACTGATTTGGGCAACTCATAACTTGAAGGGGAACGCTTTGGGGACTACTATCAAGAGGATAGCTTGGGCAAAGAAACCTTAGAATTCATGAAAATGTGTTTAAACCGCCAAGTTTTGTTATATCCTGTGTAGTTGATGATGTTAGATTTCGTATTGCTAGTCTCAAAAATTTCATAGACAATGCTTGGAATAGAATTTTTTGTACCAACTGGGGGATTAATTATGATATCCTTAGTTAGGTTTATTTTTTATGTTGCTATCCTCGGGTTGTGAGGTTTCATCTTACACACTTTATTAATCTTCCCTCTTTTGGGGTAGATTAATATTGAATGTTTGGTGATGTTTTCTTTGTGGCCTATGGGCTTCTTTTGGCTTACTTGTATATCTTATTATTTGGAATATACTTACTCATTTATCTCCCCGCCCCAAAAAAAAAAAAAAAAAAAAACAAAAAGACACCCATTGGAGTTCCATGCACTTAAACAAATCCTAGTAGGTTTGTTAGAGTCCACAACATTCCCTAAACTCACATCGCTTCTTAGACACCCTAGGAGCCCTATGCAATATCAAAAATCTTTGGAGGCTCTCTCCAGTCTACGACGCTCTCTGGACTCAATTAGAGTCACTATAGACCCGTGGTAGCTTCTAAACGCTTCCAAGATACCCCCAGCAGTTCTATGCACTTCGCAAAATCAAAGGAGGCTTACTAGAGTGCACAACACTCTATAGCCTCAATTAGTGTAGCCATAGATTTGTTGGAGCCTCACAACGCCTCCGAGACACCCGTAGGAGCTCTACGCATACCAAAAAATCTTTGGAGGCTACCTACAGTCAATGACGGTCTCTATACTCGATCAGGGTCGCCGTAGGAGCTCTATGCATACCAAAACATCTTTGGAGGCTATCTAGAGTCCATGATACTCTCAAGACTTAATTAGAGTCCCCATGCACTCGTGGGAGCCTCATTACGCTTCCTAGACGCCCGTAGGAGCTCTATGCACGGCGAAAAAAATCTTTGGAGGCCATCTGGTGTCTCTTTTTTTTTTTTTTTTTTTTGGATAAATGTCATCTGGTGTCCACGACGCTCTTTACCCAATTACCCAATTAAAGTTGGCATAGACTCGTGGGAGCCCCTCAACACCTCATAGATAGCTGGGGGAGATCTCTGCACTCCAAAAAATCTTAAAGAGGCAATCTAGAGTCCGCGATGCTCTCTAGACCCAATTAGGGTCAGCATAGACTCTTGGGAGCCCTACAACGCTTCCTAGACACCTGTGGTAGCTCTAGGCACTCCAAAAAAAAAAAAAAAAATTTAGGTGGTTGTCTTGAGTCCACGTCGCTCTCTAAGCTCAATTAGAGTCGCGATACACCCGTGGGAGCCTCACACCGCTACCAAGAAACCCGTAGGAGCTTCCATGCACACTCCAAAAAGTCCTAGGACTCCTGTTAGAGGCCACCGCGCTCTCTAAACTGAATTAGAGTCGCCATAGACCCACGGGAGCCATAGAACGCTTCCAAGACTCCCGTAGGAGTTCTATGCACTTCAAAAAATCCTAGGAAGCTTGCTAGAGTCCACAACACTCCCTAGACTCAATTAGTGTCGCCATTGATTCGTGGGAGCCTCAAAACGCTTCCTAGACTCCCATAGGTGCTCTATGCATTTCAAAAGATCTTTGGAGGCCACCTATAGTCAACGACGGTATCTATACTCAATCAGAGTTGCCATAGACACTTGGGAGCCTCACAACTCTTCTTAGACACTCGTGGGTGCTCTGGGCACTCAAAAAATTTCTAGGAGGCTACCATGAGTCCACGATGCTGTCAAGACTCCATTAGAGTCGCCGTAGGCACGTGGGAGCGTCACAACCTTTCCTAGACACCCGCAGGAACTCCAAAATATCTTAGGAGGCGATATAGACTTGACGATGTTCTCTAAACTCAATTAGAGTCGCCATAGTCTCTAGACACCCGAAGTATCTTGGCTATAGTCTCATGAGAGCCTCACAATGCTTCCTAGACACCCGAAGGAGCTCTATGCACTCCAAAAGATCTTAGGAGTGTTGCTAAAGCCCACTACGCTCTCTAGACTCAATTAGAGTCGCCATGGACCCGTGGGTGCCTCAGAATGCTTCGTATAGACCCATAGGAGTTCCATCCACTTGAACAAATCCTATTAGGTTTGCTAGAGTCTGCAACGTTCCCTAGACTCCACTAGTGCCGCTATAGATTCTCGGGAGCCTCACTGCGCCTCTTAGACACCTGTAATAGCTCTATGCAATCCCAAAAATCTTTGAAGGCTCTCAGAGTCTACGACGCTCTCTAGACTCAATTAGAGTTGCTATAGACCCGTGGCAGCCTCAGAACGCTCCTAAGACGCTTGTAGTAGTTCTATGCACTTCACAAAATCGAAGGAAGCTTACTAGAGTCCACAATGCTCCCTAGCCTTAATTAGTGTCGCCATAGATTCGTTGGAGCCTCACAACGCCTCCTAGACACCCGTAGGAGCTCTATGCATACGAAAAAATCTTCGGAGGCCATCTACAGTCAATGACGGTCTTTATAATCGATCAAAGTCGCCATAGACTTTTAGGAGCCTCACAGCTGTTCCTAGACACCCATAGGAGCTCTAGGCACTCAAGAAAAATTCTGTGAGGCTGTCTTGAGTCCACGATGCTCTCTAGGCTCAATTAAAGTTGCCATAGGCTCATGGGAGCCTCGCAACGCTTCTTAGAGATCCGCAGGAGCCTTATGCAACCCAAAAAATCATTGGAGGCTCTCTCTAGTCCATGTCGCTCTCTAGACTCAATTGGAGTAGCCATAGACTCGTGGGAGCCTCACATCGCTTCCTAGACACCCTAAGGTGCCCTATGCACTCCTAAAAAACATCTTTGGAGGCTGTCTAGAGTCCATGATACTCTCTAGACTTCATTAGAGTCCCCATGCACTCGTGGGAGCCTCATTACGCTTCCTAGATGCCCATAGGAATCTTTGGAGGCCATCTGGAGTCCACGATGCTCTTTAGACTCAATTAGAGTTAGCATAGACTCGTGGGAGCCCCACAACACCTTGTAGACAGCTAGGGGAGCTCCTTATAGTCCAAAAAATCTTAAGAGGCAATCTAGAGTCCGCGATGCTCTCTAGACCCAATTAGGGTCACCATATACTCTTGGGAGTCCCACAACGCTTCCTAGATACCCGTGGTACCACTAGGCACTAAAAAAAATAAATAAAAAAAAATAGATGGTTGTCTTGAGTCCACGTCACTCTCTAAGCTAAATTAGAGTCACAAAACACCTGTGGGAGCCACACAATGCTTCCAAGACACTGGTAGGAGCGTCTATACACACTCCCATAAGTCCTAGGAGTCCTGTTAGAGGCCACCGCACTCTCTAAATTGAATTATAGTCGCCATAGACCCACGGGAGCCTTAGAACGCTTCCAAGACTCCCATAGGAGTTCTATGCACTTTGAAAAATCCTAGGAAGCTTGCTAGAGTCCACAACACTCCCTAGACGCAATTAGTGTCACCATTGATTTATGGGAGCCTCAAAGTGCTTCCTAGACTCCCGTAGGTGCTCTATGCATTCTAAAAGATCGTTGGAGACCAGCTATAGTCAACGACGGTATCTATACTCAATCAAACTTGCCATAGACTCTTGGGAGCCTCACAACTCTTCCTAGACACCCATGGGTGCTCTAGGCACTCAAAAAAAATTCTAGGAGGCTACCATGAGTCCACGATGTTGTCAAGACACAATTAGAGTCGCCATAGGCATGTGAGAGCCTCACAACCTTTCCTAGACACCCATAGGAACTCCAAAATATATTAGGAGGCCATATAGACTTGACGACGCTCTCTAAACTCAATTAGAGTCGCCATAGTCTTATGAAAGCCTCACAACGCTTCCTAGGCGCCTGAAGGAGCTCTATGCACTCCAAAAAATCCTAGGAGTGTTGTTAGAGCTCACTACGCTCTCTAAGCATAATTAGAGTCGCCATGGACCCGTGGGTGCCTCAGAATGCTTCGTACACACACCCATAGGAGTTCCATGCACTTGAACAAATCCTAGTAGGTTTGCAAGAGTCCGCAATGTTCCCTAGACACCATTAGTGTTGCCATAGATTCTCGGGAGCCTCACAGTGCTTCTTAGACACCCGTAGGAGCTCTATACAATCCCAAAATTCTTTGGAGGCTCTCTCTAGTCTACGACACTCTCTAGATTCAATTAGAGTCGCTATAGACTTGTGAGAGCCTCAGAACGCTTCCAAGACACTCGTAGCAGTTCTATGCACTCGCAAAATTGAAGGAGGCTTACTAGAGTCCACAACGCTCCCTAGCCTCAATTAGTGTCGCCATAGATTCGTTGGTGCCTCACAACAACTCCTAGACACCTGTAGGAGCTCTATGCATACCAAAAAATCTTTGGAGGCCATCTACAGTCAACAACGGTCTCCATAATCGATCAGGGTCGCCATAGACTCTTGGGAGCCTCACAGCTATTCCTAGACACCCATAGGAGCTCTAGGCACTCAAGAAAAATTCTAGGAGGTTATCCTGAGTCTACGATGCTCTCTAGGCTCAATTAGAGTTGCCATAGGCTCGTGGGAGCCTCGCAGCACTTCCTAAAGACCCGCAGGAGCCTTATGCAACCTAAAAAATCAACGGAGGCTCTGTCTCGTCCACGTCGCTCTCTAAACTCAATTGGAGTCGCCATAGACTCGTGGGAGCCTCACATTGCTTCCTCGACACCCCAAAGTGCCCTATGCACTCCAAAAAAAATCTTTGGAGGCTATTTAGAGTCCATGATGCTCTCTAGAGTTAATTAGGGTCCCCATGGACTCGTGGGAGCATTATTATCCTTCTTAGACACCCGTAGGAGCTCTATGCACTCCAAAAAAACATCTTTGGAGGCTATCTAGAGTCCATGATGCTCTCTAAACTTAATTAGAGTCCTCATGCACTCTGGGAGCCTCATTGCACTTCCTAGATGCCCGTAGGGGCTCCATGCACGTCAAAAAAAATCTTTGGAGGCCATCTAGAGTCCGCGATGCTCTCTAGACTCAATTAGAGCATGCATAGAGTCATGGGAGCCCCACAACACCTCATAGACAACTGGGGGAGCTCTTTGTACTCCAAAAAATCTTAAGAGGCAATCTAGAGTCCGGGATGCTCTCTAGACACCCGTGGTAGCTCTAGGCACTCAAAAAAAAAAAAATTTAGGTGGTTGTCTTGATTCCACATTGCTCTCTAAGCTCAATTAGAGTCGCAATACACCCGTGGGAGCCTCACAACGCTTCCAAGACACCTGTAGGAGCTTCTATGGACACTCCAAAAAGTCCTAGGAGTCCTATTAGAGGACACCACGCTCTCTAAACTGAATTAGAGTCGCCATAGACCCACGGGAGCCTCAGAACGCTTCCAAGACTCCCGTAGGAGTTTTATGGACTTCGAAAAATCCTAGGAAGCTTGCTAGAGTCCACAACACTCCCTAGGCTCAATTAGTGTCGCCATTGATTCGTGGGAGCCTCAAAACGTTTCCTAGCCTCCCGTAGGTGCTTTATGCATTCCAAAAGATCTTTGGAGGCCATCTACAATCAACGACGGTTTCTATACTCAATCAGAGTCGCCATAGACTCTTGGGAGCCTCACAACTCTTCCTAGACACCCGTGGGTGCCCTAGGCTCTCAAAAAAATTCTAGGAGGCTACCATGAGTCCACAATGCGGTCAAGACTCAATTAGAGTCGCCATAGGCACGTGGGAGCCTCACAACCTTTCCTAGACACCCGTAGGAACTCCAAAATATATTAGGAGGCCATATAGACTTGATGACGCTCTCTAAACTCAATTAGAGTCACTATAGTCTCATGAGAGCATCACAACGCTTCCTAGACACCCGAAGGAGCTCTATGCACTTCAAAAAATCCTAGGAGTGCTGTTAGAGCTCACTACGCTCTCTAGGCATAATTAGAGTCGCCATGGACCCGTGGGTGCCTCAGAATGCTTCGTACACACACCCATAGGAGTCCCATGCACTTGAACAAATCCTAGTAGGCTTACTAGAGTCCACAACGCTCCCTAGCCTCAATTAGAGTTGCCATAGATTCGTTGGAGCCTCACAACGCCTCGTAGGCACCTATTGGAGCTCTATGCACTAAAAAAAAAAATAAAAAAAAATCTTTGGAGGCCATCTACAGTCAACGACGGTCACTATACTCAATCAGGGTCGCCATAGACTCTTGGGAGCCTCACAGTTGTTCCTAGACACCTATAGGAGCTCTAGGCACTCAAAAACAATTCAAGGAAGCTATCTTGAGTCTACGATGCTCTCTAGGCTCAATTAGAGTTGCCATAGGCTCATGGGAGCCTCGCAGCGCTTCCTAGAGAGCCTTAGGAGCCTTATGCAACCCAAAAAATCATTAGAGGCTCTGTCTAGTCCACAACGCTCTCTAGACTCAATTGGAGTCGCCATTGACTCGTGGGAGCCTCACATTGCTTCCTAAACACCCCTAGGTGCCCTATGCAATTGAAAAAAAAAAACTCTTTGGAGGCTATCTAGAGTCCATGATGCTCTCTAGACTTAATTAGGGTCCCACGGACTCGTGGGAGCCTTATTATGCTTCCTAGACGCCCGTAGGAGCTCTATGCACTCCAAAAAAAAAAAATCTTTGGATGCTATCTAGAGTCCATGATGCTCTCTAGACTTAATTAGAGTCCCCATGCACTCGTGGGAGCCTTATTACGCTTCCTAGATGCCCGTAGGAGCTCTATGCAAGGCAAAAAAAATCTTTGGAGGCCATCTGGAGTCCATGACGCTCTCCAGACTCAATTAGAGCTGGCATAGACTTGTGGGAGCCCCACAACACCTCGTAGACAGCTGGGGGAGCTCTTTGCACTCCAAAAAGTCTTAAAAGGCAATCTAGAGTCTGCGATGCTCTCTAGACCCAATTAAGGTCACCATAGACTCTTAGGAGCCTCATAACGCTTCCTAGACACCCGTGGTAGCTCTGGGCACTCAAAAAAAATTTAGGTGGTTGTCTTTAGTCCACGTCGCTCTCTAAGCTCAATTAGAGTCGCAAGACACGTGAGGGAGCCACAGAATGCTTCCAAGACACCCGTAGGAGCTTCCATGCGCACTCCAAAAAGTCCTAAGAGTCCTGTTAGAGGCCATTGCGCTCTCTAAACTGAATTAGAGTCGCCATAGATCCACGGGAGCCTCAGAATGCTTCCAAGACTCCCATCTCAGAATGCTTCCAATACTCCCATAGGAGTTCTATGTACTTTGAAAAATCCTAGGAAGCTTGCTAGAGTCCACAACACTCCCTAGACTCAATTAGTCCTGCCGTTGATTCGTGGGAGCCTCAAAACGCTTCCTAAACTCCCGTAGGTGCTCTATGCATTCCAAGAAAATCTTTGGGGCCATCTATAGTCAACGACAATATCCATACTCAATCAGAGTCGCCATAGACTCTTGGGAGCCTCACAACTCTTCCTAGACACCCATGGGTGCTCTGAGCACTCAAAAAAAAATTCTAGGAGGCTACCATGACTCCACGATGCTGTCAAAACTCAATTAGAGTTGCCATAGGCACATGGAAGCCTCACAACCTTTCCTAGACACCTGTAGGAACTCCAAGATATCTTACGAGGCCATATAGACTTAACGACGCTCTCTAAACTCAATTAGAGTCGCCAGAGTCTCATGAGAGCCTCACAATGCTTCCTAGACACCCGAAGGAGCTCCATGCACTCCAACAAATCCTAGGAGTGTTGCTATGCTCTCTAGAATCAATTAGAGTCACCATGGACGCGTGGGTGCCTCAGAATGCTTCGTAGACACCCATAGGAGTTCCATGCACTTGAACAAATCCTAGTAGGTTTGCTAGAGTTCGCAACGTTCCCTAGACTCCATTAGTGTCGCTATAGATTCTCGAGAGCCTCACAGCGCTTCTTTGACACCCGTAGCAGCTCTATGCAATCCCAAAAATCTTTAGAGGCTCTTTCTAGTCTACGACGCTCTCTAGACTCAATTAGAGTCGCTATAGACCCATGTGGGAGCCTCAGAACGCTTCCAAGACACCTGTAGTAGTTCTATGCACTTCGCAAAATTGAAGGATGCTTACTAGAGTCCACAACGCTCCCTAGACTCAATTTGTGTCACCATAGATTCGTTGGAGCCTCACAATGCCTCCTAGACACCTGTAGGAGCTATGTGCACTCCAAAAAATCTTTGGAAGCCATCTACAGTCAACAATGGTCTTTATACTCAATCAGGGTCGCCATAGACTCTTGGGAGCCTCACAGCTGTTCCTAGACTCCCATAGGAGCTCTAGGCGCTCAAAAAAAATTCTAGGAGGCTATCCTGAGGCTCTGATGCTCTTTAGGCTCAATTAGAGTTGCTATACACTCGTGGGAGCCTCGCAGCGCTTCCTTGAGACCCGTAGGAGCCTTATCCAACCCAAAAAATCATTGGAGGCTCTGTCTAGTCCACGTCGCTCTCTAGACTCAATTGGAGTCGTCATAGACTCGTGGGAGCCTCACATCACTTCCTAGACACCCCTAGTTGCCCTATGCACTCCAAAAAAAATCTTTGGAGGCTATCTAGAGTTCATGATGCTCTCTAGACTTAATTAGGGTCCCCATGGACTTGTGGGAGCCTTATTATGCTTCCTAGACATCCGTAGGAGCTCTATGCACTCCAAAAAAAATCTTTGGACTCTATCTAGAGTCCATGATGCTCTCTAGAGTTAATTAGAGTCCCCATGCACTCGTGGGAGTCTCATTACGCTTCCTAGATGCCTGTAGGAGCTCTGTGCATGGAAAAAAAAATCTTTGGAGGCCATCTGGAGTCCACGACGCTCTCTAGACTCAATTAGAGTTGGCATAGACTCGTGGGAGCCCCACAACACCTCGTAGACAGTTGGGAGAGTTCTTTGCACTCCAAAAACTCTTAAGAGGCAATCTAGAGTCTGCGGTGCTCTCTAAACCCAATTAGGGTTACCCTAGAATCTTGGGAGCCTCACAACGCTTCCTAGACACCCATGGTTGCTCTGGGCACTCAAAAAAAATTCAGGTGGTTGTCTTGAGTCCACGTCGCTCTCTAAGCTCAATTAGAGTCGCGATACACGCGTGGGAGCCTCACAACGCTTCCAAGACACCCGTAGGGACTTCCATGCACACTCCAAAAAGTCCGAGTCCTGTTAGAGGCCACCGCGCTCTCTAAACTGAATTAGAGTCGTCATAGACCCATAGGAGCCTCAGAACGCTTCCAAGACTCCTGTAGGAGTTCTATGCACTTTGAAAAATCCTAAGAAGCTTGCTAGAGTCCACAACACTCCCTAGACTCAATTAGTGCCGCCATTGATTCATGGGAGCCTCAAAACGCTTCCTAAACTCCTATAGGTGCTCTATGCATTCTAAAAAAATCTTTGGAGGCCATCTATAGTCAACGACAGTATCCATACTCAATCAGAGTCGCCATAGACTCTTGGGAGTCTCACAACTCTTCCTAGACACCCGTGGGTGCTCTAGGCACTCAAAAAAATTCTAGGAGGCTACCATGTGTCCACGATGCTGTTAAGACTCAATTAGAGTCGCCATAGGCACGTAGGAGCCTCACAACCTTTCCTAGACACCGGTAGGAACTCCAAGATATCTTACGAGGCCATATAGACTTGACAACGCTCCCTAAACTCAATTAGAGTCGCCATAGTCTCATGAGAGCCTCACAACGCTTCTTAGACACCCAAAGGAGCTTTATGCACTCCATGAAATCCTTTTTTTTTTCTTTTTTTCTTTTTTTTTTTTTTGGATAAGTGAGAGAATGTATTCCAAAGAATGAAGAAAATACATTGAGCGCAAGGCCACAAAAGATAAAGAAACAAAAGTGAAATCAAACACACCCTATTAAGCTAGCCAAGTAGGAAAGTTTAATAAGGTGTGTTCAACAAACCTCACGGCCCGAGGAAGCAAAAGAAATTAATTGAGAATATCAAAACTGATTCCCCAATTCATACAAAAATTCCTATTTCTATCATTGTCCTTGACCTTTTTAAAACCTACAATACGGTATCTAACATCATCAACAATATAGGAAATGACAAAGCTAGGTGGCCTAAAAACATTGTCATGGATTCTACTATTCCTCTCATGCCAAATGTAGCAGCCCATGCCAAAGGTAGCAGCCCATGCCAACTTCTTGATAGAACAACCAAAAGGATTGCCTTTAAGATGATGGACAGCCCAAAAGAGTTCATTCTGCCAAAGCCGAGGTTGCCTCAAAATACAGCTTTTCTGAAAAATGACTTTCCAGACATCAAGAGCATAATGACATTCAATGAACAAGTGTTCTCTAGTTTCAACATGGTTCTGACAGAAAACACAAGTTGCCAAAGATATTATATCCCAACTGCACAGCCTATCCCTAGTATAAAGTCTATTAAGGACGGTAAGCCAAAGTAAGGGAACCATACCGCTTTATACCAATCCACACTAGCATGACGATTCCTAATAGCTTCCCAAGCAGAACGAGTAGTGAAAGAACCCAAAGCATCTGGAGTCCAAATGATTTTGTCAGCAATATCACTATTCGGCCTTAAAGAATTTGGAGTAGAGTTACGGAGATCAAGCAGTAATGGCGCTGGGCCATTTCCAGGAATGGTGAGAAATGATAGCATTGGCCATTGCAAGAGAAGGGACAGCAGCATCATAAATGATTCGATTGCCATAATGCAGAGCAAGTGGGCCAATAGGATGTCATAGTTCATGCCATAGAAAGGTAGAGTCTCCCTTGCCAATAAAATGCTTGATGAAAGGTCTCGCAAGAGGATGAAGCTTGAGAATCTTTCTCCAGGCCCAAGAACAAGAGGATGGAATAGAAACAAGCCAAAAACAATTACCTCTTAACAAATAAGCTCTAATCCAGGCAACCCATAAAGAGCCAGCATTACAAATAAGATCCCAAATATGCTTTAAAATAGCAGCTCTATTCTAGTCTTTAAGATCTCTAATGCCTAAACCACTTTCAGACTTAGGGAGGCAAATAGCTTTCCAACTGACTTTGGCACCAGAAGCTATGCCTTCTTTTCCAGACCACAAGAAATTTCGGAACAACTGTTCAATGGCCTTATAGATTTTTTCAGGAAGAATGAAGACACTACTCCAAAAAGCTTGAATGCTATATAAAATAGAGCTCAAAAGTTGTAATCTGCCTGCGTAAGATAAAAACTTGCTACTCCAAGACTGAATTCTTTTTGTGATTCTATCAATAAGCGGTTGGCAATCAACAAAAGAAAGCTTCTTTGTAATGAGAGGCACTCCTAGATATTGGACAGGAAGGCAAGCTTCAGAGAAATTGAGAATTTGAGTAATGCTGCCCTTAGTGCCATTATCCACCCCTGCAAAGAATATGGAACTTTTGCTAGGATTAGCTTTTAGGCCAGATATAGATTCAAAACTATCTATAACCTGCTTAAGGATTCTAATAGAATCCGTATCACTATGAGAGAAAAGCAAGAGGTCATCCGCAAAGCATAAGCGAGAGAGGTTGAGTTTGCCACATCTGAAATGAAACTTAAATGGAGGCTGACTAGTGGCAGTGTTTAACATTCTAGTTAACACATCCATAGCAATAACAAAAATAAAAGGGGAAAGAGGATCCCCTTGCCGAAGGCCACGCCTCCCTTGGAAATAACCATGCAAACCTCCATTAAACAGCTACAGAAAACTTAGGAGAGCAAATACAAGTTTTAATCCATTCAATCACATGAGTTGGAGTATTAAGAGGACATCAATAATAAAATCCCAATTGACAGAATCATACGCTTTCATATGCTTAAATAAAAAAATTAAAAAAAAGAAAAAAGAATCATACGCTTTCATTAAATCAACCTTGAGAGCACAACAAAGAGGGCCATCCTTCCGGTGATAGTTCTTCAAAATTTCCTGAGCCAGTAAAATATTATCAGAAATCTTGCGACTTTGGATGAACGCTGATTGGTTAAGAGATATGAGATCAGGGAGACAAGGCTTGAGCCGATTTGCAATGATCTTGGCTATGCACTATAAATAGTATCACAGCAAGATATAGGCCTAAAGTCTCCATTGTGGACGGATTAGGAATTTTAGGCACAAGAGCAATGATGGTGGCATTAACTTCCCCAAGCAGCTTGTTGTGCCGAAAAAAGGAACTAATAGCAGAGATAACATCATTATGGACAATATTCCAAGCTTCTTTGAAAAACCAGGGGGTAAACCCGTCAGGGCCAGGAGCTTTCTCATTAGCAAGAGAGAAAAGAGTTTCCTTAATCTCACTAGGAAGCACAGGTTGATTAAGGTATCTCAACTGGTCTTCATTCCATTTGAAATCAGTGAGACTATTCAAGATATGGGACATATCTTGAATAATAGTAGAAGAGTTACCTAAAAGGTTCTGAAAATAGTTAACTGCTTCACTCTTAATAGCTTCAGGGTTAGTGAGAAGGTTACCAGCTGAATCATAAATCTTCCTTATCTCATTGGAGCTATTACGAATCTTCACAAATTTGTGGAAGTAGCTTGTGTTCTGGTCCCCCAATTTTAGCCAGTTAATACGTGATTTTTGCTTCAAGAAAGCTTCTTCCGCACTAGAAAGATCAACATACTTCCTTAAGCATTCTTTTTCTTCACTAATAAAATTAGTAATGTAAGGGCTATGAAGCAGGTTGTACTGGGCATTACTCAAATTGACTTTAGCTTGTTGCACTCTATCACAAATATCACCGTAACAAGATCTGTTTAATTTGTGAAGTTCCTTCTTTACAACCTTGAGTTTACAATACAACACATACATCGGGTAACCTTGAACTTGAATGTCCCAACATCTCTACACTGTAGGAAAAAATCAAGATGATTAGTCCAAAAATTTAAAAACTTGAAAGGTTTTTTAATTTTATCAGTGGCCTCAGCAAGAGAAACAACAACAGAACTATGGTCAGAAACACTAGGAGAGCCAAAAACAGCAGTAGAATGAGAGAACTCTTCCAGCCATTTATCATTGATGAGAGCCCTGTCTAACTTTCTAGCAATGAGATTGGCAGCATCACGCTTGTTGGACCATGTAAATAAAGGGCCAATATAAGGGATATCAAAAAGATCAGCTTGCATCAAGCACTCATGAAAATCAAATATAGATTGAGAAATGGACATAGAACCACCGTATCTTTCACTGTGAAACCTAACTGTATTAAAATCACCCATAACCAACCAAGGGTCTTGACCATTAGAAGAGGAAATAGACTTAATGTGATTCCAAAGCATTTCCCTTTCCTGGGGAGAATTGGAAGCATAGATAAATGAACAAAGGAAGGATTTCTGATCTTTGATAGAATGAACTTGGCAATGAATAATCTGATCCGATGAAAAAGAAACACACACCTAGACAACATTAGGATCCCAACAAACCCAAATTCTACCTTGAGTGGAAGCGTGATAGTTGTGAATGAACTTCCAGTTAGGAGCAATCTTGTGGAGAATCAAATCAGCTTTAGTTCTCTTGACTTTGGTTTCCCCAATACCAAATAAACTGATCTTATTCTGATTGATAAACTGCTTGACTTCTTTTTGCTTGAGAGGATCATTAAGACCCCTTATGTTCCATAACACTGTACTAACCATAGTTACTTGGTTTTGAGAGTAGGACCTTTCCCTTTGTCCAAGGGACTCTGTATGCTATCACTAGGGCTATTATCTTGACCTTTGCCTTTGGATTTTTTGTTACCCTTTTTCTTACTCTTATTCTCAATCTTCTGCTCTATCTTCTTTTCAATCTCATCCACTTGAAGATCTCGGTCTTTAAACACATTCACTGGGGTACTTTCAGCATCATACTGAGAATGATTCAAAGCAACAGGGGAAGTTGCATTAACATCTTCCTCCACCGTTAGCTCCTGGGCTGCTTCATGATCATCTTCTCTATCACTAAGGATACTAAACTGATTCTGCTCAGGGGGAATAACCACTGAAACTGCCTCTTTATCTCCTATACTCAGAGATAACAGGGTCTGTACCTTACTAACAATCTTGATACTGTCTTCCATAGTCGAATTACTAGTACTATTCTCAATAGTATTCTCTATAGTATTCTCTATAGAAGGAGTGCTAGAGTCTAACTTCTTCTTCTCAACCCACACCTGTTTCACACTAGCAGGACAATGCAAAGTTGTATGACCAAAAATCTTACAATTCTTACACACTTGCAGACGCCAAGGATATTCAACATGGATAGTATTGAAATAATTATCTCCCATGTCCAGCATGAAAGACGAAGGAAAGTCCGAATCAACATCAACTTCAATGCATATATGAGCAAATGACAATCTGGTTCTAGCTTCAGTTAATGCATCAAGGTACAAAGGCTTCCTAATAGCACTAGCAATATAACTAAGCCCCTCAATATCCCAATATTTAGTAGGAATGTTGAAAATTTTAACCCAGATGGGTAATTTCCTTAACTGAGGCTTAATCATGTCCATCTTAGGTTGCCATCTTCGAAGAATTAAAGGTTTGCCACCAATATGCCATGGCCCTGATTCCAAAATACCCTCTATAGCTTCAGAATTCATAAAACGAAAGATAAACAAACCACTATCTGTGGTTAAAATTTCAAGGATTTCCATTATACCCCATAGCCTCTTAATCGAAGTTTTGAGAAAACTATAAGGAGGTTTCCTGTCAATAAATTGACCTAACAAGCAATTCTTCCACAATTCTTTTCCAACTGAAGCAACCTTCGGAAGGGGTCTCACAATTAACTGACCATTTTCACAGATCGGAGCAAAATACTTCAGATTAGAATAATTCCTTTTGGGACTGCTCAATAGAGTTTTCCAATCTTTCACAATCGAAACATTAGCAGGATTCACAATAGTTGGAAGGGGATGCGAGAAGTTCTTACCCACCGTTAATGGAGGAAACTCAGCCGAAGATGATGCAACTCTCCGAATCGCTTCTTGTTGCAGATCAACTAAAGATTTACCCGAAGGGTAAATGATGTTGGAGCTGATCATAAGATCTGGATTCGAACGAATAGCGTTTACCACCTGGGCATCACTAGCAGATCTGAAAGGGTTAACAGACTTTGAGAGAATTGCGGCTCTAGGATTCGGGTCAACAGAGGTATGATTGCCTTTCTTTAAAATAGATTTAAGGGGAGAACTGTAGCACGATGATGGCCGACAACACCAGATCTGACACTGGGCAGATCTGGGACCCGATCAACATAAGGAGAAGAAAGAGGAGAGTGGATCTCACGGACAGAAGAGGACAAAGAAAAAGTGAGATCTGGAGGAAAGGGGGTAGACCGTGGGTTAAAGATGGTTCACCAGTCAAGGGATTTGACTGGTCAGAGAGTAAAGAATGGGTTTGAAAGGTGGTTAAGACCATAATAACACAAGAGGAGAAGATTAAAGACGAAGATGATGATAGAACCAACCAAGATGATGAAAATCATGTTGTGGATATCATTATCAATGATGTTAGACTTAAAGCAGCTAGTTTTGGAGGTATTAAAGATAATGATAGACATAGAAATTTTTTGTACTAATTGGGGTATCTCTTTTGATATTCTAAGTTAATTGCTTCCCTCGGGCTGTGAGGTTTCTTCCGTTCTCTTTAAACAATCTAATAATCCATTTTTGGTTTATTGGCTTGTTTTTAGATGGGTTTTTCTTTTTTGGCCTCTTGGCTTGTATTGATCTTATTGTAATTCTTTTGTTCTTTTAATATACTCTCACTTTATCCAAAAAAAAAAAAGGAACCAACCAAGATTGAACACGAGCAGAAGGAAATTAGTCAGGATCCAGAGCTTCTCTCACTAGAACCATATCGCTCTCCTAGCATATCCTCCAAGAAATCTTAGGAGTGTTGCTATGCTCTCTAGACTCAATTAGAGTCGCCATGGACGCGTGGGTGCCTCAGAATGCTTCGTAGACACCCATAGGAGTTCCAAGCACTTGAACAAATCCTAGTAGGTTTTCTAGAGTCTGCAACGTTCCCTAGACTCCATTAGTGTTGCCATAGATTCTCGAGAGGCTCATAGCGCTTCTTTGACACCTGTAGGAGCTCTATGCAATCCCAAAAATCTTTAGAGGCTCTCTCCAGTCTACGGCGCTCTCTAGACTCAATTAGAGTCGCTATAGACCCGTGTGGGAGCCTCAGAACGCTTCCAAGACATCTGTAGCAGTTCTATGCACTTCGCAAAATAAAAGGAGGCTTACCAGAGTCCATAATGCTCCCTAGACTCAATTTGTGTCGCCATGGATTCATTGGAGCCTCACAATGCCACCTAGACACCCGTAAGAGCTCTACGCACTCCAAAAAATCATTGGAAGCCATCTACAGTCAATGATGGTCTCTATACTCGATCAGGGTCGCCATAGACCCTTGAGAGCCTCACAGCTGTTCCTAGACTACCATAGGAGCTCTAGGCGCTCAAAAAAAACTTCTAGGAGGCTATCCTGAGTGTACGATGCTCTCTAGGCCCAATTAGAGTTGCCATACACTCGTAGGAGCCTCGCAGTGCTTCCTAGAGACTCGTAGGGGCCTTATGCAACCCAAAAAATCATTGGGGGCTCTGTCAAGTCCACGTCGCTCTCTAGATTCAATTGGAGTCACCATAGACTCGTGGGAGCCTTACATCGCTTCTTAGACACCCCATGGACTTGTGGGAGCCTTATTATGCTTCCTAGACATTCGTAGGAGCTCTATGCACTCCAAAAAAAAAATCTTTCGATACTATCTACAGTCCATGATGCTTTCTAGACTTAATTAGAGTCCCCATGCACTCGTGGGAGCCTCATTACGCTACCTAGATGCCCGTAGGAGCTCTGTGTAGGGCAAAAAAAATCTTTGGAGGCCATCTAGAGTCCACGATGCTCTCTAGACTCAATTAGAGCTGGCATAGACTCGTGGGAGCGTCACATCACTTCCTAGACACCCCTAGGTGCCCTATGCACTCCAAAAAAAATCCTTGGAGGCTATCTGGAGTCCATGATGCTCTCTAAACTTAATTGGGGTCCCCATGGACTCGTGGGAGCCTTATTATGCTTCCTAGACACCCGTAGGACCTCTATGCACTCCAGAAAAAATCTTTGGATGCTATCTATAGTCCATGATGCTCTCTAGACTTAATTAGAGTCCCCATGCACTCATGGGAGCCTCATTACGCTTCCTAGATGCCCATAGGAGCTCTGTGCATGACACTCTCTATACTCAATTAGAGCTGGCATAGACTCGTGGGAGCCCTACAACACCTCGTAGACAGCTGGGGGAGCTCTTTGCACTCCAAAAACTCTTAAGAGGCATCCATAAACATGTTATAGTTTTCCAAGGCCATCCATAAACATGCCTTCATTGCTTGGCTTACTATCCAAGGTAAGCTCACCATGCTGGACAAATTGAATGCATGGGGCATCACTGCAAACACAACGTGTGTGCTTTGTGGGAATGCCCTTGAGAGTCGTGACCACTTATTCTTCTCTTGCCAGACCTCTTCTTCTATCTGGAGTAATATTCTTCCTTTGTGCAGTATTTTTCGCATGCCAAGGACTTGGATGAATGAGTATTTATGGGCTGTGCATTCCCTTAAAGGGAAATCTTTTTGTACCACTATTAAAAAACTTGCCTGGGCCTCTACCATCTATAATGTGTGGCGAGAAAGAAATGCAAGACTTTATGCTAATCATTATTGCACTCCTGCCCAAGTGATTAAGAAAATTGTTGATGATGTTAGATATAGGGCAGCTAGCTTTATAGGTATTAAGGACAATGATAGGCATAGAATGTACTGTTCCAATTGGGGCATCTCTTATGCTATTCTCAAAGTGTAATTTTTTTGTTCTCTTACACAATTTTTTAAGCTTTTCAAATTGGCTAGCTTAAAGGAGTGTGTTTGAGCTTTTGTTTGGCCTTATGGCTCTGGGCTTTGAGCTTGTATTCTTTCTTCTTTTGTTTATACATCTTACTTACCAAAAAAAACAAATTCTTAAGAGGCAATCTAGAGTCTGTGATGCTCTCTAGACCCAATTAGGGTCATCGTAGACTCTTGGGAGCCTCAGAACGCTTCCAAGACTCCCGTAGGAGTTCTATGCACTTTGAAAAATCCTAGGAAGCTTGCTAGAGTCCACAACACTCCCTAGACTCAATTAGTGCTGCCATTGATTCGTGGGAGCCTCAAAACGCTTCCTAGACTCCCGTAGGTGCTCTATGCATTCTAAAAAAAATCTTTGGAGGCCATCTATAGTCAACGGCAGTATCCAACCTCAATTAGAGTCGCCATAGACTCTTGGGAGCCTCACAACTCTTCCCAGACACCTGTGGGTGCTCTAGGCACTCAAAAAAATTCTAGGAGGCTACTATGAGTCCATAATGCTGTCAAGACTCAATTAGAGTCGCCATAGGCACGTGGGAGCCTCACAACCTTTCCTAGAAACCTATAGGAACTCCAAGATATCCTACGAGGCCATATGGACTCGATGACGCTCTCTAAACTCAATTAGAGTCGCCATAGTCTCATGTGAGCCTCACAACGCTTCCTAGACACCCAAAGGAGCCCTATGCACTCCAAGAAATCCTAGGAGTGTTGCTACACTCTCTAGACTCAATTAGAGTCGCCATGGATGCATGGGTGCCTCAGAATGTTTCGTAGACACCTATAGGAGTTCCATGCACTTGAACAAATCCTAGTAGATTTGCTAGAGTCCGCAACGTTCCCTAGACTCCATTAATGTCGCCATAGATTCCCGAGAGCCTCACAGCGCTTCTTGGACACCAGTAGGAGCTCTATGCAATCCCAAAAATCTTTAGAGGCTCTCTCCAGTCTATGACGCGCTCTCTAGACTCAATTAGAGTCACTATAGACCCGTGTGGGAGCCTCAGAACGCTTCCAAGACACCCGTAGGAGTTCCTTGCACTTCGTAAAATTGAAGGGGGCTTACTAGGCCCACAACGCTCCCTAAACTCAATTTGTGTCACCATAGATTTGTTGGAGCCTCACAACGCCTCCTAGACACCCGTAGGAGCTTTGTGCACTCCCAAAAATCTTTGGAAGCCACCTACAGTCAACAATGGGGTCTATACTCGATCAGGGTCGCCATAGGCTCCTGGGAGCCTCACAGCTGTTCCTAGACTCCCATAGGAGCTCTAGGTGCTAAAAAAAAAAAAAAAAATTATAGGTGGCTATCCTGAGTCTACGATGCTTTCTAGGATCAATTAGAGTTGCCATACGCTCGTGGGAGCCATGCAGCGCTTCCTGGTGACCTGTAGGAGCTATGCAACCCAAAAAATCATTGGAGGCTCTGTCTAGTCCACGTCGCTCTCTAGACTCAATTAGAGTCACCATAGACTCGTGGGAGCCTCACATCGCTTCCTAGACACCCCTAGGTGGCCTATGCACTCAAAAAAAAAAAACTTTCGAGGCTATCTAGAGTCCATGATGCTCTCTAGACTTAATTAGGGTCCCCATGGACTCAGGGGAGCCTTATTATGCTTCCTAGACACCCATATAGTCCATGATGCTCTATAGACTTAATTAGAGTCCCCATGCACTCGTGGGAGCCTCATTACGCTTCCTAGATGCCTGTAGGAGCTCTACGCATGGCAAAAGAATCTTTGGAGGCCATCTGAAGTCCACGACGCTCTCTAGACTCAATTAGAGCTCGCATAGACTCGTAGGAGCCCCACAACACCTCGTAGACAGCTGGGGGAGCTCTTTGCACTCCAAAAACTCTTAAGAGGCAATCTAGAGTCTGCGATGCTCTCTAGACCCAATTAGGGTCACCGTAGACCCTTGGGAGCCTCACAACGCTTCCAAGACACCCGTGGTAGCTCTAGGCACTCAAAAAAAAATATATATATATATTCAGGTGGTCGTCTTGAGTCCACGTCGCTCTCTAAGCTCAATAAGGGTCGCGATACCTGTGTGGGAGCCTCACAAACGCTTCCTAGACACCCGTAGGAGCTTCCATGCGCACTCTAAAAGGTCCTAGGAGTCCTGTTAGAGGCCACCGCGCTCTCTAAACTAAATTAGAGTGGCCATAGACGCATGGGAGCCTCATCACGCTTCCAAGATTCCTATAGGAGTTCTGTGCACTTCGAAAAATCCTAGGAAGCTTGCTAGAGTCCACAAGACTTCCTAGACTCAATTAGTGCCGCCATTGGTTCGTGGGAGCCTCAAAACACTTCATAGACTCCCATAGGTGCTCTATGCATTCAAAAAAAATCTTTAGGGGCCATCTATAGTCAACGATAGTATCCATACTCAATCAGAGTCGCCATAGACTCTTGGGAGCCTCACAACTCTTCCCAGACACCCGTGGGTGCTCTGGGCACTAAAAAAAAATTCTAGGAGGCTACCATGAGTCCATGATGCTGTCAAGCCTCAATTAGAGTCGCCATAGGCACGTGGGAGCCTCACAACCTTTCCTAGACACCTGTAGGAACTCCAAGATATCTTACGAGGCCATATGGACTTGACGATGCTCTCTAAACTCAATTAGAGTCGCCATACTCTCATGAGAGCCTCACAACGCTTCCTAGACACCTGAAGGAGCTCTATGCACTCCAAGAAATCCTAGGAGTGTTGCTACACTCTCTAGACTCAATTAGAGTCGCCATGGACACGTAGGTGCCTCAGAATGCTTCGTAGACACCCATAGGAGTTCTACGCACTTGAACAAATCCTAGTAGGCTTGCTAGAGTCTACAACGTTCCCTAGACTCCATTAGTGTCGCCATAGATTCCCGAGAGCCTCACAGTGCTTCTTCGACACCCGTAGGAGCTTTATGCAATCCCAAAAATCTTTAGAGGCTCTTTTCAGTCTACGACATGCTCTCTAGATTCAATTAGAGTCGCTATAGACCCGTGTGGGAGCCTCAGAACGCTTCCAAGACACCTGTAGCAGCTCCATGCACTTCGCAAAATTGAAGGAGGCTTACTAGGTCCACAACGCTCCCTAGACTCAATTTGTGTCGCCATAGATTCGTTGGAGCCTCACAACGCCTCCTAGACACCCGTAGGAGCTTTATGCACTCCAAAAAATCTTTGGAAGCCATCTACAGTCATTGACGGTCTCTATACTCGATTAGGGTCGCCATAGGCTCTTGGGAGCCTCATAGCTGTTCCTAAACTCCCATAGGACCTCTAGGCGCACAAAAAAAAAAAAAAAAAAAAAATTCTAGGAGGCTATCCTAAGTCTACGATGCTCTCTAGACCCAATTAGGATCACCGTAGACTCTTGGGAGCCTCACAACGCTTCTTAGACACCCGTGGTAGCTCTGGGTGCTCAAAAAAAAAAAAAAAAAAAAATTCAGGTGGTCGTCTTGAGTCCACGTCGCTCTCTAAGCTCAATTAGAGTCATGATACCCGCGTGGGAGCCTCACAAACACTTCCAAGACACCCGTAGGAGCTTCCATGCGCATTCTAAAAGGTCCTAGGAGTCCTGTTAGAGGCCACCGCGCTCTCTAAACTGAATTAGAGTCGCCATAGACGCACAGGAGCCTTCGAACGCTTCCAAGACTCCCGTAGGAGTTCTTTGCACTTCGAAAAATCCTAGGAAGCTTGCTAGAGTCCACAACACTCCCTAGACTCAATTAGTGCCGCCATTGATTCGTGGGAGCCTCAAAACGCTTCCTAGACTCCTGTAGGTGCTCTATGCATTCTGAAAAAATCTTTGGAGGCCATCTATAGTCAACGACAGTATCCCACCTCAATCAGAGTCGCCATAGACTCTTGGGAGCCTCACAACTCTTCCTAGACACCCGTGGGTTCTCTGGGCACTCAAAAAAATTCTAGGAGGCAAATATGAGTCCATGATGCTGTCAAGACTCAGTTAGAGTCGCCATAGGGACGTGGGAGCCTCACAACCTTTCCTAGACAGCTGTAGGAACTCCAAGAAATCCTACGAGGCCATATGGACTCGACGACGCTCTCTAAACTCAATTAAAGGCGCCATAGTCTCATGAGAGCCTCACAATGCTTCCTAGACACCCGAAGGAGCTCTATGCACTCCAAGAAATCCTAGGAGTGTTGCTACGCTCTCTAGACTCAATTAGAGTCGCCATGGATGCGTGGGTGCCTCAGAATAATTCATAGACACCCATAGGAGTTCCATGCACTTGAACAAATCCTAGTAGGTTTGCTAGAGTCCGCAACGTTCCCTAGACTCCATTAGTGTCGCCATAGATTCTCGGGAGCCTCACAACGCTTCTTCGACACCCGTAGGAGCTTTATGCAATCCCAAAAATCTTTAGCTGCTCTCTCCAGTCTACGTCGCGCTCTCTAGACTCAATTAGAGTCGCTATAGACCCGTGTGGGAGCCTCAGAACGCTTCCAAGACACCCATAGCAATTCCATGCACTTCGCAAAATCGAAGGAGGCTTACTAGGTCCACAACGCTCCCTAGACTCAATTTGTGTCGCCATATATTCGTTGAAGCCTCACAACGCCTCCTAGACACCCGTAGGAGCTTTATGCACTCCCAAAAATCTTTGGAACCAATCTACAGTCAACGATGGGGTCTATACTCGATTAGGGTCGCCATAGGCTCCTGGGAGCATCACAGCTGTTCCTAGACTCCCATAGGAGCTCTAGGTGCTCAAAAAAAAAAAAAAAAAAAATTATAGGAGGCCATCCTGATTCTATGATGCTCTCTAGGCTCAATTAGAGTTGGCATACGCTCGTGGGAGCCTCGCAGCGCTTCCTGGAGACCCGTAGGAGCCATGCAACCCAAAAAATCATTGGAAGATCTGTCTAGTCCACGTCGCTTTCCAGACTCAATTGGAGTCGCCATAGACTCGTGGGAGCCTCACATCGCTTCCTAGACACCCCTAGGTGCCCTATGCACTCCAAAAAAAACTCTTTGGAGGCTATCCAGAGTCCATGATGCTCTCTAGACTTAATTAGGGTCCCCATGGACTTTTGGGAGCCTTATTATGCTTCCTAGACACCCGTAGGACCTCCATGCACTCCAAAAAAATCTTTGGACGCTATCTACAGTCCATGATGCTCTCTAGACTTAATTAGAGTCCCCATGCACTCGTAGAAGCCTCATTACGTTTCCTAGATGCCCGTAGGAGCTCTGTGCATGGCAAAAAAATCTTTGGACGCCATTTAGAGTCCACGACGCTCTCTAGACTCAATTAGAGCAGGCATAGACTCGTGGGAGCCCCACAACACCTCGTAGACAGCAGGGGGAGCTCTTTGCACTCCAAAAACTCTTAAGAGGAATTCTAGAGTCTACGAATCTCTCTAGACCCAATTAGGGTCACCGCAGACCCTTGGGAGCCTCACAACGCTTCCTAGACACCTGTGATAGGCCTGGGCAAACAAAAAAAAAAAAAAAAAAAAAAAAAATTTAGGTGGTCGTCTTGAGTCCAAGTCGCTCTCTAAGCTTAATTAGAGTCGCGATACCTGCGTGGGAGCCTCACAACGCTTCCAAGACACTCGTAGGGGCTTCCACGCGCACTGCAAAAGGTCCTAGGAGTCCTGTAAGAGGCCACCGCGCTATCTAAACTGAATTAGAGTCGCTATAGACCCATGGGAGCCTCAGAACGTTTCCAAGACTCCCGTAGGAGTTCTGTACACTTCGAAAAATCCTAGGAAGCTTGTTAGAGTCCACAACACTCCCTAGACTCAATTGGTGACCATTGACTCGTGGGAGCCTTAAAACGCTTACTAGACTCCCATAGGTACTCTATGCATTCTAAAAGAAATCTTTGGAGGCCATTTATAGTCAACGACAGTATCTATACTCAATCAGAGTCGCCATAGACTCTTGGGAGCCTCAGAACTCTTCCCAGACACCCGTGGGTGCTCTAGGCACTCAAAAAAATTTCTAGGAGGCTACCATGAGTCCATGATGCTGTCAAGACTCAATTAGAGTCGCCATAGGCACGTGGGAGCCTCACAACCTTTCCTAGACACCTGTAGGAACTCCAAGATATCTTACGAGGCCATATGGACTTGACGACGCTCTCTAAACTCAATTAGAGTCGCCATAGTCTCATGAGAGCCTCACAACGCTTCCTAGACACCCGAAGGAGTTCTATGCACTCCAAGAAATCCTAGGAGTGTTGCTACGCTCTCTAGACTCAATTAGAGTCGCCATAGACGCGTGGGTGCCTCAGAATGCGTCGTAGGCACCCATAGGAGTTCCATGCACTTGAACAAATCCTAGTAGGTTTGCTAGAGTCCGCAACGTTCCCTAGACTCCATTAGTGTCGCCATAGATTCCCGAGAGCCTCACAGCGCTTCTTCGACACCCGTAGGAGCTTTATGCAATCCCAAAAATCTTTAGAGGCTCTCTCCAATCTACGACGTGCTATCTAGACTCAATTAGAGTCGCTATAGACCCGTATGGGAGCCTCAGAACGCTTGCAAGACACCCGTAGCAGTTCCATGCACTTCGCAAAATCGAAGGAAGCTTACTAGGTCCACAACTCTCCCTAGACTCAATTTGTGTTGCCATAGATTCGTTGGAGCCTCACAACGCCTCCCAGACACCCGTAGGAGCTTTATGCACTCCAAAAAATCTTTGGAAGCCATCTACTGTCAATGACGGTCTCTATACTCGATTAGGGTCGCCATAGGCTCTTGGGAGCCTCACAGCTGTTCCTAGACTCCCATAGGACCACTAGGCGCTCAAAAAGAAAAAAAAATTTCTAGGAGGCTATCCTGAGTCTGTTTTTTTTTTTTTTTTTTTTTTTTTTTTTTTTTTTTTTTGGGTAAGTGAGAATTATATATAAAAAACAGGAAAAAAGAATACAAGCCAAGGGCCAACCAAAAGATCCAAGTCAAAAACAATCCATTAAGCTAGCCTTAAGGAAGCTTAAAGGATTGTATAAGACAGGACTCAACCTCACAGCCTGAGGAAGCAAAAAACTACTGAAGGATATCTAAATTGATACCCCAATTACAACATAAATCTCTATTTCTAACATTGTCCTTAATTCTATGAAAGCACATGGCTTTAATTCTAACATCATCCACAATGAGGGCCACAATCGCACTTGGAGCTTTGTACACATTCTCATGGAGTCTACGATTTCTTTCCTGCCAAACATGGTAGATAGTGGCAGCCCAAGCAATCTTCCTCAAAGAAGAACCAAAAGAACTAGATTTAATACTTATAGCCCACAGGAATTCATTATTCCAATATCTAGGCAAACGATGGACACCACACTTGAGAAGCACATTCTTCCAAATACCAGCCGTGTAACTACACTCATAGAACAAATGATCTCTGCATTCAATAGAGTTTTGGCAGAGAATGCATGTATCATCAGTACCAAGGCCCCATAATTTAAGTTTGTCCCGAGTAGCTATCCTGTTATTGATAATAGTCCACAAAATAAAGCCATGTTTGCGTATGGACTTGGGAAACCAAACCAGATTGTTCCATGCCACTTCTTCCTTCCTAGTTCTAATGGAATCCCAGGCAGAAAGCACAGTGAAAATACCTGAAGGGGAAGGAAGCCAGCGGATAGAATCCTTTCTAGAAGGATGAGGAATGAAGGTAACAGGGGTGGCTTGCTGGATATCAAGGAGGTCAGCCGTAACTGTAACAGGCCATAGCCACTCTTGGTGGCCCACAATAGCACTGACCTTTGTATTGGAAGGCATAGCACAATCATACATTATTCTGTTGCCATAACGTTGCAAGATGGGGCCAATAGGGTGCCAAGAGTCATGCCAGAGAAATGTAGAAGAGCCATCACCAATAGTGTGTATAATGAAAGGCCTGATAATATCTCTAACCTTAAGAAGCCTTCTCCAGATCCAAGAACATTCAGCTGGAATCTTCACTGCCCAAAAGCTATTTCCCCTTAATAAATAGGTTTTCACCTAAGCAACCCACAAGGACCCTGATTGACAAAAAAAGGTTCCAAATATGTTTAAAAGAAGCAGCAATATTCCACTCTTTCAATCTCCTAAGCCCAAGCCCTCCTTCAGATTTAGGAAGACAGACCACTGACCACTTGACTTTAGCTCCTGAATTTTTGAGATCACTACCAGTCCAAAGATAATTGCGAAAAAGTTGTTCAATAGACTTGTACACACTATTAGGAAGAATGAAAATGCTGCACCAAAATGCTTGAATGCTGTACAAAACTGAACTGAGAAGTTGGAGACGCCCAGCATAAGACAACCTTTTACTACTCCACGAATGAATACGTTTAGTAATACTATCAATTAAAGGTTGGCAATCAGATTTGGAGAGCTTCTTGGTAATAAGAGGTACCCCCAGATACCTAACAGGAAGACTACCTTCTTTAAAACCCAAAATCTGCAAAATATTATCTTTAACTAGGGTACTCACACCTGAGAAAAAGACAGCACTCTTGCTCAAATTAGCTTTAAGACCTGACAGCGCTTGAAAGTCTTGGAGAACTCGGTAAATGATGGAAACAGACTCAACACAGCCATGAGAGAAAATGAGAAGATCATCAGCAAAGCACAAATGAGTCAGATTAATCTTTTCACAACGAGCATGGAACTTGAATTGAGAATTGTCAGTAGCTTGAGCTAAAAGACGAGATAACACTTCCATGACAATCACAAAGAGGTAGGGAGAGAGAGGATCCCCTTGTCTGAGCCCTCTTGCGCCGTGGAAATAGCCTTCCAGACCACCATTAAGGGAAACTGAGAATTTAGGAGTGCATACACAAGCTTTAATCCAATTAATAACATGATTTGGAGTGTGGAGCGCCGTGAGAATGTCAATAATGAAACACCAATTGACAGAGTCATAAGCCTTCATGATATCAACTTTGATTGCACATCTTGGAGAGTACAGCTGTCTGTGATAGTTCTTGAGAATCTCCTGGGCAAGAAGAATGTTATCTGATATCCTCCTATCCTTGACAAAAGCTGATTGATTAGAGCTAATAAAATCAGGAAGACAAAGCTTAATCCTGTTAGCAATAATTTTGGAAATACATTTATAAATAGTATTGCAACAGGAGATGGGGCGAAAATCACTCATAGTGGAGGGATTAGTAACTTTAGGCACTAACGCAATGATTGTGGCATTAACCTCCCCCAACAATTTGCCATGCTGAAAAAAAGAAGAAACAGCTGCAAGAACATCATTACCAACGATAGTCCAAGCCTTCTTGAAGAAAAGGGAGGTATAACCATCAGGGCCAGGGGCTTTGTCATTATGGAGAGAGAAAAGTGAGTCTTTAATCTCAGCCAGGGTAACAGGGCAATTCAAATGACTTAATTGATCCTCATTCCAAGCAAAATTCTGAAGATTATTCAGAATGGCGTGACTGTCTGGATGATTGTCTGTGGTAGAGCAAAGGAGCTTCTGAAAGAAACTGGTAGCTTCATCTTTGATATCTTGAGGAGAAGAAAGGAGGTTGCTTGCACTATTATAAATTTTGGTGATAGAATTGTAAGCATTTCGAACTTTAACTGACTTGTGGAAGAAACCAGTATTTTGATCACCAAGCTTAAGCCAATTGATGCGAGACTTCTGTTTAAGGAAAGCTTCCTCAGCAGAAGAAACAGCAACATAATCATGAAGACAAGAACGTTCCTCCATAATGAGATTCACCTCCTGAGGGTTATGCAGCAAATTAATCTGGGCATTGCCAAGCTTAGTCTTAGCTTGTTGAACTCTATCTCGGATGGCTCCAAACTGAGTAGCATTGAACTTCCTCAATTCCTTTTTCAGGGCCTTGAGTTTGCAGTAGAGAATAAACATAGGAGAACCATTGAACTGTAAAGTCCAGCAATTCTGCACAACACTGAGAAACTCAGGGTGATTAGTCCAAAAATTAAAGAACTTAAAGGGCTTCCTTACATTGTCTTTTTTATCTGGGCTTGAAATAATCACCGGACAATGATCAGAAACTCCAGGACTACCAAAAATAGCTACTGAGGTAGGAAATTTATCAAGCCAGCCTTCATTGATAAGAGCTCTATCTAATTTCCGAGCAATAAACGCATCACCATCACGTTTATTAGTCCAAGTAAATAACGGGCCAATAAAAGGAAGATCCACAATATCAGCTTGTAACAAACAGTCATGAAAAGTAGAAATGGCAGAATTAGAGGAAATCACTCCACCATATCTTTCACTGCAATAACGTACAGTATTAAAATCACCAAGTAACAGCCAGGGGGTGGAGTTATTAGTAGCAGCAAGAGAAGAGATATGACTCCATAACAAAACTCTATCCTGCTGGGAATTAGAAGCATAGACAAAAGAACATAGGAAATACTCATGATCAGTTAAGGAGTGGACATGACAATGAATAATCTGATCTGTAGAAAAAGCCACTTGCACCTTCACCACCAACGGATTCCAACACACCCAAATACGACCTTGGGTAGAAGCATGGTAATTGTGGATAATCTGCCACCCAGGAGCAATAGAATAAAAGACTCTATCCATATTAGCTATCCTAACTTTTGTTTCAGCAAGCCCAAACAAACTAAGATTATTTTCCTTGATAAAAGACCTGACTTCTTTTTGTTTAATAGGGTCATTGAGACCTCTAATATTCCAAAAAGCTTTATTGATCATTAATAACATTGGGCTTGATAGTAACCACCTCCTTTACAGGAGTACTACTAGGCCCAGGGGGATTAGGAGAATTAGATGCCTTCGTATTACTACGGCCTTTCTTCTTCTTGTTCTTACCTTTATTCCCTTTATTCTCTTTATTCACTAGCTCATCAATGTTCATGTTTGCATACTTGGCATTGATCTCAGGAGAAGATTCCGAATCAGTAGTGCATGTAAGCTGGATCTTAGGAGGGGGAGAAGATAAAACTGGCTCTTCAACAACACTGGTACCTTCTTGCAACACTGTAAAATGATTAGAATTAACAAAATTCAAGCCCAAATCAAGAGAATTAGAAGACACCTCACTGGATTGGACTAACTGTTGTACATCTTGGTGAATCTCTGCCTGAACCTTATCAGAGTAAGAAGCTACATTATCAGGGACAGAGTTAATAGCTGTAATAACACTATCCTTCTCACCAACATCAAGAGTAGTCTCTACACTCTTGACATCCTTCAATAGAAGACCCATCCCCCAAATCAAGATCAACAGAATTGGGAAAGTCAGAATTGACATCAACCTCCACACATAGTCTAGCAAAAGAAAGCCGAGACTACGACTCAGTTAAGGCATCCAGATACAAAGGATAGCCTACACCACTGGCTACATAGCTCATACCATCTATATTCCAATATTCGTTAGGCACATTAAATAGCTTTACCCAAATAGGGATTTTCTGCAATTGGGGTTTAATCAATTCCATTTTAGGCTTCCATCGTCTCAGAATAAGAGGTTTTCCACCAATAAACCATGGACCTGCCTCAAGAACCCATTCAAGAACCTCAAGGTTGATGAATCTGAAGAAAAAGACTCCATTATCAGTGGACAATACCTCTGGCATTTCCTTTCTTCCCCAGAGCCTATCAACAGATGACTTAATAAAAGAGTATGCTGGCCTTTTGTCAATAAATTGCCCAACCAGACAGTTTTTCCAGTGCTCACTACCAGCTATACCCACCTCCGGAGGAGGCTTCACAACAATTTTGCCATTAATTCTTTGTGGCTCGAAATATTTGAGATCAGAATTGGCACGTTTACCTGAAGAAAAGAGCTGCTTCCAATCATTGACAATCACCTGAGAACCGTTCGTAGTCTTACTACCTTGACCAGGTCGAGCGTTGAGAGCAGGAAATTCCTCATGCTGATGGCTAGCTCGACCAGCATGAATACAACCCACAGCTTCCCCAAGGACGCTAGAAGAACACCCCGAAGGGTAGATAAACCCATTCGTAGAAAGACAACCAACAGCACCTTTAGCACCTGTCGAAGATGAAGAAGGAACGGAAGCGGGGATGGCCACTGAACTAGGAGTCACGACAGATCTACAAACCACCGGAACCACAGGAGAAGGCACCCCCGTAGAAGAGGAAACCCCAGATCTGCCACATACATCATGAGAATCTGATTGCAGCAAGATTGCCCTCTTTCCTAAATCCACCGAGGTGCAGCCAGATGGATAAGAAATGCCCAAGTTGGAAAGTCCTTCGCACGCCGCCGTGATGGAAGGAAAGGAAGATCTAGGAGTCACCGTAGCGGCAGATTTCTCCCCCAAGGAAGGAGCTGACGGTGCCAACACAGCACTTTGAACGCGCGATTCAGCGGAGAACGCTCCAGCACAATCACCTCCGCTAGAAGAGTGATGGTCAGATCTGGCAATAGGGGGAATAAAAGCTTCACCAGCACTCAGATCGCGGGTAAGAACCGAGGAAGAAGAAGAGGATACAGGTAAGTGAGCAGCGGTGAGACACGAACTCGAACTAACCAGATCCGGCATGACAGGGGCATCGGAACTCACGGATCTAGTATCGGTTTCCTCAGATCTGTTACCGAACTTGAGAATCTGAGGAACAACCTTCACAGGAAGCTTCTCAACTTCAGAGGACTTTAAAACCCCCTTATGGGTCAGATCTGAAGATATAACCCCTCCAACAGTACTATTAGAAGGATTAGAGCTAGAACAGTGATCAAACGTGGCCATAATAAATGAAAAAAACAGAGATTTAAGGTGGTAGGTATATGGCCTTCCAAGAGAGAAAACAGCATCATGGAAAGAAATTTGGGCGAGAGCTTCTCTCTCTAGAAATCATTTTCTTTTCTCTCTATCCTGAGTCTACGATGCTCTCTAGGCAAAATTAGAGTTGCCATACGATCGTGGGAGCCTCAGAATGCTGGGGGAGCTCTTTGCACTCCAAAAACTCTTAAGAGGCAATCTAGAGTCTGCGATGCTCTCTAGACCCAATTAGGGTCACCGTAGACTCTTGGGAGCCTTACAATGCTTCTTAGACACCCGTGGTAGCTCTGGGTGCTCAAAAAAAAAAAAAAAAAAAATTCAGGTGGTGGTCTTGTGTGCACATCGCCCTCTAAACTCAATTAGAGTCGCGATACCCGCGTGGGAGCCTCACAAATGCTTCCAAGACACCCGTAGGAGCTTCCATGCGCACTCCAAAAGGTCCTAGGAGTCCTGTTAGAGGCCACCGCGGTCTCTAAACTGAATTAGAGTCACCATAGACCCACGGGAGCCTCAGAACGCTTCCAAGACTCCCGTAGGAGTTCTATGCACTTCTAAAAATCCTAGGAAGCTTGCTAGAGTCCACAACACTCCCTAGACTCAATTAGTGCCGCCATTGATGCGTGGGAGCCTCAAAACGCTTCCTAGACTCCCATAGGTGCTCTATGCAATCTAAAAAAATCTTTGGAGGCCATTTATAGTCAACGACAATATCCAACCTCAATCAGAGTCGCCATAGACTCTTGGTAACCTCACAACTCTTCCCAGACACCCGTGGGTGCTCTGAGCACTCAAAAAAATTCCAGGAGGCTACCATGAGTCCATGATGCCGTCAAGACTCAATTAGAGTCGCCATAGGCATGTGGGAGCCTCACAACCTTTCCTAGACACCTGTAGGAACTCCAAGATATCCTACGAGGCCATATGGACTCGACGATGCTTTCTAAACTCAATTAGAGTCGCCATAGTCTCATGAGAGCCTCACAACGCTTCCAAGACACTTGAAGGAGCTCTATGCACTCCAAGAAATCCTAGGAGCGTTGCTATGCTCTCTAGACTCAATTAGAGTCGCCATGGACGCGTGGGTGCCTCAGAATGCTTCGTAGACACCCATGGGAGTTCCATGCACTTGAACAAATCCTAGTAGGTTCGCTAGAGTCTACAATGTTCCCTAGACTGCATTAGTGCCGCCATAGATTCTCGAGAGCCTCATAGCGCTGCTTTGACACCCGTAGGAGGTTTATGCAATCCCAAAAACCTTTAGAGGCTCTCTCCAATCTACGACGCACTCTGTAGACTCAATTAGAGTCGCTATAGACCCGTGTGTGAGCCTCAGAATGCTTCCAAGACACCTGTACCAGTTCCATGCACTTCCCAAAATCGAACGAGGCTTACTAGGTCCACATCGCTCGCTAGACTCAATTTGTGTCGCCATAGATTCGTTGGAGCCTCATAATGCCTCCTAGACACCCGTAAGAGCTTTATGCACTCCAAAAAAAATCTTTGGAAGCCATCTACAGTCAACGATGGTCTCTATACTCGATCAGGGTCGCCATAGGCTCCTAGGAGCCTCACAGCTATTCCTAGACTCCCATAGGACCTCTAGGCGCTCAAAAAAAAAAAAAAATCCAGGTGGTCGTCTTGAGTCCATGTCATTCTCTAAGCTCAATTAGAGTCGCGATACCCTAGTGGGAGCCTCACAAATGCTTCCAAGACACCCGTAGGAGCTTTCATGCGCGCTCTAAAAGGTCATAGGAGTCTTGTTAGAGGCCACCGCGCTCTCTAAACTGAATTAGAGTCGCCATAGATGCATGGGAGCCTCAGAACGCTTCCAAGACTCCCGTAGCAGTTCTGTGCACTTCAAAAAATCCTAGGAAGCTTGCAAGAGTCCACAACACTCCCTAGACTCAATTAGTGCCGCCATTGATTCGTGGGAGCCTCAAGACGCTTCCTAGACTCCCATAGGTGCTCTATGCATTCTAAAAAAAATCTTTGGAGGCCATCTATAGTCAACGACAATATCCATACTCAATTAGAGTCGCTATAGACTCTTAGGAGCCTCACAACTCTTCCCAGACACCCGTGGGTGCTCTGGGCACTCAAAAAAATTCTAGGAGGCTACTATGAATCCATGATGCTATCAAGACTCAATTAGAGTCGCCATAGGCATGTGGGAGCCTCACAACCTTTCCTAGGCACCTGTAGGAACTCCAAGATATCTTACGAGGCCATATGGACTCGACGACGCTCTCTAAACTCAGTCAGAGTCGCCATAGTCTCATGAGAGCCTCACAACGCTTCCTAGACACCCGAAGGAGCTCTATGCACTCCAAGAAATCCTAGGAGTGTTGCTACGCTCTCTAGACTCGATTAGAGTCGCCGTGGACGCGTGGGTGCCTCAAAATGCTTCGTAGACACCCATAGGAGTTCCATGCACTTGAACAAATCCTAGTAGGTTTGCTAGAGTCCACAACGTTCCCTAGACTGCATTAGTGTCGCCACAGATTCCCGAGAGCCTCACAGCGCTTCTTTGACACCCGTAGGAGCTCTATGCAATCCCAAAAATCTTTAGAGGCTCTTTCCAGTCTACGACGCGCTCTCTAGACTCAATTAGAGTCGCTATAGACCCGTGTGGGAGCCTCAGAACGCTTCCAAGACGCCCGTAGCAGTTCTATGCACTTTACAAAGTCGAAGGAGGCTTACAAGGTCCACAATTCTCCCCAGACCCAATTTGTGTCGCCATAGGTCCGTTGGAGCCTCACAACGCCTCCTAGACACTCGTAGGACCGCTATGCACTCCAAAAAATCTTTGGAAGCCATCTACAGTCGACGACGATCTCTATGCTCGATCAGTGTCGCCATAGGCTCCAGGTAGCCTCACAGCTATTCCTAGACTCCCATAGGAGCTCTAGGCGCTAAAAAAAAAAAAAAAAAAAAATTCTAGGAGGCTATCCTGAGTCTACGATGCTCTCTAGGCTCAATTAGAGTTGCCATAGGCACGTCGGAGCCTCGCAGCGCTTCCTAGAGACCCATAGGAGCCATGCAACCCAAAAAATCATTGGAGGCTCTGTCTATTCCACGTTGCTCTCTAGACTCAATTGGAGTCGCCACAGACTCGTGGGAGCCTCACATCGCTTCCTAGACACCCTTAGGTGCCCTATGCACTCCAAAAAAAATCTTTGGAGGCTATCCGAAGTCCACGATGCTCTCTAGACTTAATTAGGGTCCCCGTGGACTCGTGAGAGCCTTATTATGCTTCCTAGACACCCATAGGACCTCTATGCACTCCAAAAAAAATCATTGGACGCTATCTACAGTCCATGATGCTCTCTAGAGTAAATTACAGTCCCCATGCACTCGTGGGAGCCTCATTACGCTTCCTAGATGCCCGTAGGAGCGCTGTACGTGCCAAAAAAATTTCGGGACGCCATCTGGAGTCCACGACGCTGTCTAGACTCAATTAGAGCTGGCATAGACTCGTGGGAGCCCACAACACCTCCTAGACAGCTGGGGGAGCTCTTTGCACTCCAAAAACTCCTAAGAGGCAATCTAGAGTCTGCGATGCTCTCTAGACCCAATTAGGGTCACCGTAGACTCTTGGGAGCCTCACAACGCTTCCTAGACACCGGTGGTAGCTCTGGGCACTCAAAAAAAAATTCAGGTGGTCGTCTTGAGTCCACGTCGCTCTCTATGCTCAATTAGAGTCGTGATACTCGCGTGGGAGCCTCACAACGCTTCCAAGGAACCCGTAGGAGCTTTCATGAGCACTCCAAAAAGTCCTAGGAGTCCTGTTAGAGGCTACCGCGCTCTCTAAACTGAATTAGAGTCGCCATAGACCCACGGGAGCCTCAGAACGCTTCCAAGACTCCCGTAGGAGTTCTATGCACTTTGAAAAATCCTAGGAAGCTTGCTAGAGTGCACAACACTCCCTAGACTCAATTGGTGCCGCCATTGATTCGTGGGAGCCTCAAAAAGCTTCCTAGACTCCCATAGGTGCTCTATGCATTCTAAAAAAATCTTTGGAGGCCATCTATAGTCAACGACAATATCCATACTCAATCAGAGTCGCCATAGACTCTTGGGAGCCTCACAACTCTTCCCAGACACCCGTGGGTGCTTTGGGCACTCAAAAAAGTTCTAGGAGGCTACCATGAGTCCATGATGCTGTCAAGACTCAATTAGAGTTGCCATAGGTACGTGGGAGCCTCACAACCTTTCCCAGACACCTGTAGGAACTCCAAGATATCTTACGAGGCCATATGGACTTGACGACGCTCTCTAAACTCAATTAGAGTCGCCATAGTCTCATAAGAGCCACACAACGCTTCCTAGACACCCGAAGGAGCTCCATGCACTCCAAGAAATCCTAGGAGTGTTGCTACGCTCTGTAGACACGATTAGAGTCGCCGTGGACGCGTGGGTGCCTCAGAATGCTTCATAGACACCCATAGGAGTTCCATGCACTTGAACAAATCCTAGTAGGTTTTCTAGTGTCCGCAACGTTCCCCAGACTCCATTAGTGCCGCCATAGATTCCCGAAAGCCTCACAGCGCTTCTTTGACAGCCGTAGGAGCTCTATGCAATCCCAAAAATCTTTAGAGGCTCTCTCTAGTCTACGACGCGCTCTCTAGACTCAATTAGAGTCGCTATAGACCTGTGTGGGAGCCTTAGAACGCTTCCAAGACACCCGTAGTAGTTCTATGCACTTTGCAAAATCGAAGGAGGCTTACTAGAGTCCACAACGCTCCCTAGACTTAATTTGTGTCTCCATAGATTCGTTGGAGCTCTATGCACTCCAAAAAATCGTTGGAAGCCATCTACAGTCAACGACGGTCTCTATACTCGATCAGGGTCACCATAGGCTCTTGGGAGCCTCACAGCTATTCCTAGACTCCAATAGGAGCTCTAGGCGCTAAAAAAAATTCTAGGAGGCTCCCCTGAGTCTACGATGCTCTCTAGGCTCAATTAGAGTTGCCATACGCCCGTGGGAGCCTCGCAGCGCTTCCTAAAGACCCCTAGGAGCCTTATGCAACCCAAAAAATCATTGGAGGCTCTGTCTAGTCCATGTCGCTCTCTAGACTCAATTGGAGTCGCCACAGACTCGTGGGAGCCTCACATCGCTTCCCAGACACCCCTAGGTGCCCTATGCACTCCAAAAAAAATCTTTGGAGGCTATCTAGAGTCCACGATGCTCTCTAGACTTAATTAGGACCCCCATGGACTCGTGGGAGCCTTATTATGCTTCCTAGACACCCGTAGGAGCTCTATGCACTCCAGAAAAAAAGTCTTTGGGCGCTATCTAGAGTCCATGATGCTCTCCAGACTTAATTAGAGTCCCCATGCATTCGTGGGAGCCTCATTACGCTTCCTAGATGCCCGTAGGAGCACTGTGCACGGCAAAAAAAAATCTTCGGAGGCCATTTGGAGTCCACGACGCTCTCCAGACTCAATTAGAGCAGGCATAGACTCGTGGGAGCCCCACAACACCTCGTAGACAGCTGGGGGAGCTCTTTGCACTCCAAAAACTCTTAAGAGGCAATCTAGAGTCTTCGATGCTCTCTAGACCCAATTAGGGTCACCGTAGACTCTTGGGAGCCTCGCAACGCTTCCTAGACACCTGTGGTAGCTCTAGGCACTAAAAAAAAATTCAGGTGGTCGTCTTGAGTCCACATCACTCTCTAAGCTCAATTAGAGTCGCGACTCCCGCGTGGGAGCCTCACAACGCTTCCAAAGAACCCGTAGGAGCTTCCATGCGCAGTCCAAAAAGTCCTAGGAGTCCTGTTAGAGGCCACCTCGCTCTCTAAACTGAATTAGAGTCGCCATAGACCCACGGGAGCCTCAGAACGCTTCCAAGATTCCCGTAGGAGTTCTATGCACTTCGAAAAATCCTAGGAAGCTTGCTAGAGTCCACAACACACCCTAGACTCAATTGGTACCGCCATTGATTCGTGGGAGCCTCAAAACGCTTCCTAGACTCCCGTAGGTGCTCTATGCATTCAAAAAAATTCTTTGGAGGCCACCTATATTCAACGACAATATCCATACTCATTCAGAGTCGCCATAGACTCTTGGGAGCCTCACAACTCTTCCCAGACACCCGTGGGTGCTCTGGGCACTCAAAAAAGTTCTAGGAGGCTACCATGAGTCCATGATGTTGTCAAGACTCAATTAGAGTCGCCATAGGCATGTGGGAGCCTCACAACCTTTCCCAGACACCTGTAGGAACTCCATGATATCTTACGAGGCCATATGGCCTTGACGACGCTCTCTAAACTCAATTAGAGTCGCCACAGTCTCGTGAGAGCCTCACAACGCTTCCTAGACACCCGAAGGAGCTCCACGCACTCCAAGAAACCCTAGGAGTGTTGCTACGCTCTCTAGACACGATTAGAGTCGCCCTGGATGCGTGGGCGCCTCAGAATGCTTAGTAGACACCCATAGGAGTTCCACGCACTTGAACAAATCGTAGTAGATTTCCTAGAGTCCATAACGCTCCCTAGACTCCATTAGTGCCGCCATAGATTGCCGAATGCCTCACAGTGCTTCTTTGACAGCTGTAGGAGCTCTATGCAATCCCAAAAATCTTTAGAGGCTCTCTTCAGTCTACGACGCGCTCTCTAGACTCAATTAGAGTAGCTATAGACCCGTGTGGGAGCCTCAGAACGCTTCGAAGACACCCGTAGTAGTTCGCACTTCGCAAAATCGAAGGAGGCTTACTAGAGTCCACAACGCTCCCTAGACTTAATTTGTGTCACCAAAGATTCGTTGGAGTTCTATGCACTCCACAAAATCGTTGGAAGCCATCTACAGTCAACGACGGTCTCTATACTCGATCAGGGTCGCCATAGGCTCTTGGGAGCCTCACAGCTATTCCTAGACTCCCATAGGTGCTCTAGGCGTTAAAAAAAATTCTAGGAGGCTCCCCTGAGTCTACGATGCTCTCTAGGCTCAATTAGAGTTGTCATTCACTCGTGGGGGCCTCGCAGCGCTTCCTAGAGACCCGTAGGAGCCTTATGCAACCCAAAAAATCATTGGAGGCTCTGTCTAGTCGACGTCGCTCTCTAACTCAATTGGAGTCGCCACGACTCGTGGGAGCCTCACATCGCTTCCTAGACACCCCTAAGTGCCCTATGCACCCCAAAGAAAATCTTTGGAGGCTATCTAGAGGCCACGATGCTCTCTAGACTTTATTAGGGTCCCCATGGACTTGTGGGAGCCTGATTATACTTCCTAGACACCCGTAGGAGCTCTATGCACTCCAGAAAAGAAGTCTTTCGGCGCTATCTAGAGTCCATGATGCTCTTTAGACTTAATTAGAGTCCCCAAGCACTCGTGGGGGCCTCATTACCCTTCCTAGATGCCCGTAGGAGCTCTGTGCACGGCAAAAAAAATCTTCGGAGGCCATCTGGAGTCCACGACGCTCTCCAGACTCAATTAGAGCTAGCATAGACTCGTGGGAGCCCCACAACACCTCGTAGACAGCTGGGGGAGCACTTTGCACTCCAAAAACTCTTAAGAGGCAATATAGAGTCTTCGATGCCCTCTAGACCCAATTAGGGTCACCGTAGACTCTTGGGAGCCTCGCAACGCTTCCTAGACACCCGTGGTAGCTTTGGGCACTCAAAAAAAAATTCAATGTGGTCGTCTTGAGTCCACGTCGCTCTCTAAGCTCAATTAGAGACGTGATACCCGCGTGGGAGCCTCACAACACTTCTAAGGAACCTGTAGGAGCTTCCATGCGCACTCCAAAAAGTCCTAGGAGTCCTGTAAGAGCCACTGCGCTCTCTAAACTGAATTAGAGTCGCCATAGACCCACGGGAGCCTCAAACGCTTCCAAGACTCCCGTAGGAGTTCTATGCACTTCGAAAAATCCTAGGAAGCTTGCTAGAGTCCACAGCACTCCCTAGACTCAATTGGTGCCGCCATTTGTTCGTGGGAGCCTCAAAACGCATCCTAGACTCCCGCAGGTGCTCTATTCATTCTAAAAAATTCTTTGGAGGCCACCTATAGTAAACGACAATATCCATACTCAATCAGAGTCGCCATAGACTCTTGGGAGCCTCACAACTCTTCCCAGACACCAGCGGGTGCTCTTGGCACTCAAAAATGTTCTAGGAGGCTACCATGAGTCCATGATGCTGTCAGGACTCAATTAGAGTCACTATAGGCACGTGGGAGCCTCACAACCTTTCCCAGACACCTGTAGGAACTCCAAGATATCTTACGTGGCCATATGGACTTCACGACGCTCTCTAAACTCAATTAGAGTCGCCACAATCTCATGAGAGCCTCACAACGCCTCCTACACACCCGAAGGAGCTCCATGCACTCCAAGAAATCCTAGGAGTGTTGCTACGCTCTCTAGACACGATTAGAGTCGCCGTGGACGCGTGGGTGCCTCAGAATGCTTCATAGACACCCATAGGAGTTCCATGCACTTGAACAAATCCTAGTAGGTTTGCTAGAGTCCGCAACGTTCCCTAGACTCCATTAGTGCCGCCATAGATTCCCGAAAGCCTCACAGCGCTTCTTTGACACCCGTAAGAGCTCTATGCAATCCCAAAAATCTTTAGAGGCTCCCTCCAGTCTACGACGCGCTCTCTAGACTCAATTAGAGTCACTATGGACCCGTGTGGGAGCCTCAGAACGCTTCCAAGACATCCGTAGTAGCTCTATGCACTTCGTAAAATCGAAGGAGGTTTACTGGAGTGCACAACGCCCCCTAGACTTAATTTGTGTCACCATAGATTTGTTGGAGCTCTATGCACTCCAAAAAGTCGTTGGAAGCCATCTACAGTCAACGATGGTCTCTATACTCGATCAGGGTCGCCATAGGCTCTTGGGAGCCTCACAGCTATTCCTAAACTCCCATAGGAGCCCTAGGCGCTCTCCTGAGTCTACGATGCTTTCTAGGCTCAATTAGAGTTGCCATACGCTCGTGGGAGCCTCGCAGCGCTTCCTAGAGACCCGTAGGTGCCTTGTGCGACCCAAAAAATCATTGGAGGCTCTGTCTAGTCCACGTCGCTCTCTAGACTCAATTGGAGTCGCCACAGACTCGTGGGAGCCTCACATCGCTTCCTAGACACCCCTAGGTGCCCTATGCACCCCAAAGAAAATCTTTGGAGGCTATCTAGAGTCCACGATGCTCTCTAGACTTAATTAGGGTCCCCATGGACTCGTGGGAGCCTTATTATGCTTCCTAGACACCCGTAGGAGCTCTATGCACTCTAGAAAAAAAGTCTTTGGGCGCTATCTAGAGTCCATGATGCTCTCTAGACTTAATTAGAGTCCTCATGCACTCGTGGGAGCCTCATTACCCTTCCTAGATGCCCGTAGGAGCTCTGTGCACGGCGAAAAAAAATCCTTCGGAGGCCATCTGGAGTCCACGACGCTCTCCAGACACAATTAGAGCTGGCATAGACTCGTGGGAGCCCTACAACACCTCGTAGACAGCTGGGGGAGCTCTTTGCACTCCAAAAACTCTTAAGAGGCAATCTTGAGTCTTCGATGCTCTCTAGACCCAATTAGGGTCACCGTAGGCTCTTGGGAGCCTCGCAACGCTTCCTAGACACCCGTGGTAGCTCTGGGCATTCAAAAAAAAATTCAGGTAGTCGTCTTGAGCCCACGTCGCTCTCTAAGCTCAATTAGAGACGCGATACCCGCGTGGGAGCCTCACAACGCTTCCAAGGAGCCCGTAGGGGCTTCCATAAGCACTCCAAAAAGTCCTAGGAGTCCTATAAGAGGCCACCGCGCTCTCTAAACTGAATTAGAGTCGCCATAGACCCACGGAAGCCTCAGAACGCTTCCAAGACACCCGTAGGAGTTCTATGCACTTCGAAAAATCCTAGGAAGCTTGCTAGAGTCTGCAACACTCCCTAGACTCAATTGGTGCCGCCATTGATTCGTGGGAGCCTCAAAACGCTTCCTAGACACCCGTAGGAGCTCTATGCAATCCCAAAAATCTTTAGAGGCTCCCTCCAGTCTACGACGCGCTCTCTAGACTCAATTAGAGTCACTATGGACCCGTGTGGGAGCCTCAGAACGCTTCCAAGACATCCGTAGTAGTTCTATGCACTTCGTAAAATCGAAGGAGGTTTATTATACTTCCTAGACACCCGTAGGAGCTCTATGCACTCCAGAAAAGAAGTCTTTGGGCGCTATCTAGAGTCCATGATGCTCTCTAGACTTAATTAGAGTCCCCAGGCACTCGTGGGGCCTCATTACTCTTCCTAGATGCCCGTAGGAGCTCTGTGCACGGCAAAAAAAATCTTCGGAGGCCCATCTGGAGTCCACGACGCTCTCCAGACTCAATTAGAGTTGGAATAGACTCGTGGGAGCCCCACAACACCTCGTAGACAGCTGGGGGAGCTCTTTGCACTCCAAAAACTCTTAAGAGGCAATCTAGAGTCTTCGATGCTTTCTAGACCCAATTAGGGTCACCGTAGACTCTTGGGAGCCTCGCAACGCTTCCTAGACACCCATGGTAACTCTGGGCACTCAAAAAAAAATTCAATGGTCGTCTTGAGTCCACGTCGCTCTCTAAGCTCAATTAGAGTCGCGATACCCGCGTGGGAGCCTCACAACGCTTCCAAGGAACCCGTAGGGCCTTCCATGCGCGCTCCAAAAAGTCCTAGGAGTCCATTAAGAGGCCACCGCGCTCTCAAAACTGAATTGGAGTCGCCATTGACCCACGGGAGCCTCAGAACGCTTCCAAGACTCCCGTAGGAGTTCTATGCACTTCGAAAATTCCTAGGAAGCATGCTAGAGTCCACAACACTCCCTAGACTCAATTGGTGCCGCCATTGATTCGTGGGGGCCTCAAAACGCTTCCTAGACTCCCGTAGGTGCTCTATGCATTCTAAAAAATTCTTTCGAGGCCACTTATAGTCAACGACAATATCCATACTCAATCAGAGTCGCCATAGACTCTTGGGAGCCTCACAACTCTTCCCAGACACCAGCGGGTGCTCTTGGCACTCAAAAATGTTCTAGGAGGCTACCATGAGTCCATGATGCTGTCAGGACTCAATTAGAGTCACTATAGGCACGTGGGAGCCTCACAACCTTTCCCAGACACCTGTAGGAACTCCAAGATATCTTACGTGGCCATATGGACTTCACGACGCTCTCTAAACTCAATTAGAGTCGCCACAATCTCATGAGAGCCTCACAACGCCTCCTACACACCCGAAGGAGCTCCATGCACTCCAAGAAATCCTAGGAGTGTTGCTACGCTCTCTAGACACGATTAGAGTCGCCGTGGACGCGTGGGTGCCTCAGAATGCTTCATAGACACCCATAGGAGTTCCATGCACTTGAACAAATCCTAGTAGGTTTGCTAGAGTCCGCAACGTTCCCTAGACTCCATTAGTGCCGCCATAGATTCCCGAAAGCCTCACAGCGCTTCTTTGACACCCGTAAGAGCTCTATGCAATCCCAAAAATCTTTAGAGGCTCCCTCCAGTCTACGACGCGCTCTCTAGACTCAATTAGAGTCACTATGGACCCGTGTGGGAGCCTCAGAACGCTTCCAAGACATCCGTAGTAGCTCTATGCACTTCGTAAAATCGAAGGAGGTTTACTGGAGTGCACAACGCCCCCTAGACTTAATTTGTGTCACCATAGATTTGTTGGAGCTCTATGCACTCCAAAAAGTCGTTGGAAGCCATCTACAGTCAACGATGGTCTCTATACTCGATCAGGGTCGCCATAGGCTCTTGGGAGCCTCACAGCTATTCCTAAACTCCCATAGGAGCCCTAGGCGCTCTCCTGAGTCTACGATGCTTTCTAGGCTCAATTAGAGTTGCCATACGCTCGTGGGAGCCTCGCAGCGCTTCCTAGAGACCCGTAGGTGCCTTGTGCGACCCAAAAAATCATTGGAGGCTCTGTCTAGTCCACGTCGCTCTCTAGACTCAATTGGAGTCGCCACAGACTCGTGGGAGCCTCACATCGCTTCCTAGACACCCCTAGGTGCCCTATGCACCCCAAAGAAAATCTTTGGAGGCTATCTAGAGTCCACGATGCTCTCTAGACTTAATTAGGGTCCCCATGGACTCGTGGGAGCCTTATTATGCTTCCTAGACACCCGTAGGAGCTCTATGCACTCTAGAAAAAAAGTCTTTGGGCGCTATCTAGAGTCCATGATGCTCTCTAGACTTAATTAGAGTCCTCATGCACTCGTGGGAGCCTCATTACCCTTCCTAGATGCCCGTAGGAGCTCTGTGCACGGCGAAAAAAATCCTTGGAGGCCATCTGGAGTCCACGACGCTCTCCAGACACAATTAGAGCTGGCATAGACTCGTGGGAGCCCTACAACACCTCGTAGACAGCTGGGGGAGCTCTTTGCACTCCAAAAACTCTTAAGAGGCAATCTTGAGTCTTCGATGCTCTCTAGACCCAATTAGGGTCACCGTAGGCTCTTGGGAGCCTCGCAACGCTTCCTAGACACCCGTGGTAGCTCTGGGCATTCAAAAAAAAAATTCAGGTAGTCGTCTTGAGCCCACGTCGCTCTCTAAGCTCAATTAGAGACGCGATACCCGCGTGGGAGCCTCACAACGCTTCCAAGGAGCCCGTAGGGGCTTCCATAAGCACTCCAAAAAGTCCTAGGAGTCCTATAAGAGGCCACCGCGCTCTCTAAACTGAATTAGAGTCGCCATAGACCCACGGAAGCCTCAGAACGCTTCCAAGACACCCGTAGGAGTTCTATGCACTTCGAAAAATCCTAGGAAGCTTGCTAGAGTCTGCAACACTCCCTAGACTCAATTGGTGCCGCCATTGATTCGTGGGAGCCTCAAAACGCTTCCTAGACACCCGTAGGAGCTCTATGCAATCCCAAAAATCTTTAGAGGCTCCCTCCAGTCTACGACGCGCTCTCTAGACTCAATTAGAGTCACTATGGACCCGTGTGGGAGCCTCAGAACGCTTCCAAGACATCCGTAGTAGTTCTATGCACTTCGTAAAATCGAAGGAGGTTTACTGGAGTGCACAACGCCCCCTAGACTTAATTTGTGTCACCATAGATTCATTGGAGCTCTATGCACTCCAAAAAGACTTCCAGAGAACCGTAGGGGCCTTATGCAACCCAAAAATCATTGGAGGCTCTATCTAGTCCATGTCGCTCTCTAGACTCAATTGGAGTCGCCACAGACTCGTGGGAGCCTCACATCGCTTCCTAGACGCCCTTAGGTGCCCTATGCACCCCAAAGAAAATCTTTGGAGGCTATCTAGTGTCCACAACGCTCTCTAGACTTAATTAGGGTCCCCATGGACTTGTGGGAGCCTTATTATACTTCCTGGACACCCGTAGGAGCTCTATGCACTCCAGAAAAGAAGTCTTTGGGCGCTATCTACAGTCCATGATGCTCTTTAGACTTAATTAGAGTCCCCAGGCACTCGTGGGGGCCTCATTACCGAAGCAAGATGCCCGTAGGAGCTCTGTGCACGGCAAAAAAAATCTTCGGAGCCCATCTGGAGTCCACGACGCTCTCTAGACTCAATTAGAGTTGGCAAAGACTCGTGGGAGCACCACAACACCTCGTAGACAGCTGGGGGAGCTCTTTGCACTCCAAAAACTCTTAAGAGGCAATCTAGAGTCTTCGATGCTCTCTAGACCCAATTAGGGTCACCGTAGACTCTTGGGAGCCTCGCAACGCTTCCTAGACACCCATGGTAACTCTGGGCACTCAAAAAAAAATTCAAATGGTCGTCTTGAGTCCACGTCGCTCTCTAAGCTCAATTAGAGTCGCGATACCCGCGTGGGAGCCTCACAACGCTTCCAAGGAACCCGTAGGGCCTTCCATGCGCGCTCCAAAAAGTCCTAGGAGTCCATTAAGAGGCCACCGCGCTCTCAAAACTGAATTGGAGTCGCCATTGACCCACGGGAGCCTCAGAACGCTTCCAAGACTCCCGTAGGAGTTCTATGCACTTCGAAAATTCCTAGGAAGCATGCTAGAGTCCACAACACTCCCTAGACTCAATTGGTGCCGCCATTGATTCGTGGGGGCCTCAAAACGCTTCCTAGACTCCCGTAGGTGCTCTATGCATTCTAAAAAATTCTTTCGAGGCCACTTATAGTCAACGACAATATCCATACTCAATCAGAGTCGCCATAGACTCTTGGGAGCCTCACAACTCTTCCCAGACACCAGCGGGTGCTCTTGGCACTCAAAAATGTTCTAGGAGGCTACCATGAGTCCATGATGCTGTCAGGACTCAATTAGAGTCACTATAGGCACGTGGGAGCCTCACAACCTTTCCCAGACACCTGTAGGAACTCCAAGATATCTTACGTGGCCATATGGACTTCACGACGCTCTCTAAACTCAATTAGAGTCGCCACAATCTCATGAGAGCCTCACAACGCCTCCTACACACCCGAAGGAGCTCCATGCACTCCAAGAAATCCTAGGAGTGTTGCTACGCTCTCTAGACACGATTAGAGTCGCCGTGGACGCGTGGGTGCCTCAGAATGCTTCATAGACACCCATAGGAGTTCCATGCACTTGAACAAATCCTAGTAGGTTTGCTAGAGTCCGCAACGTTCCCTAGACTCCATTAGTGCCGCCATAGATTCCCGAAAGCCTCACAGCGCTTCTTTGACACCCGTAAGAGCTCTATGCAATCCCAAAAATCTTTAGAGGCTCCCTCCAGTCTACGACGCGCTCTCTAGACTCAATTAGAGTCACTATGGACCCGTGTGGGAGCCTCAGAACGCTTCCAAGACATCCGTAGTAGCTCTATGCACTTCGTAAAATCGAAGGAGGTTTACTGGAGTGCACAACGCCCCCTAGACTTAATTTGTGTCACCATAGATTTGTTGGAGCTCTATGCACTCCAAAAAGTCGTTGGAAGCCATCTACAGTCAACGATGGTCTCTATACTCGATCAGGGTCGCCATAGGCTCTTGGGAGCCTCACAGCTATTCCTAAACTCCCATAGGAGCCCTAGGCGCTCTCCTGAGTCTACGATGCTTTCTAGGCTCAATTAGAGTTGCCATACGCTCGTGGGAGCCTCGCAGCGCTTCCTAGAGACCCGTAGGTGCCTTGTGCGACCCAAAAAATCATTGGAGGCTCTGTCTAGTCCACGTCGCTCTCTAGACTCAATTGGAGTCGCCACAGACTCGTGGGAGCCTCACATCGCTTCCTAGACACCCCTAGGTGCCCTATGCACCCCAAAGAAAATCTTTGGAGGCTATCTAGAGTCCACGATGCTCTCTAGACTTAATTAGGGTCCCCATGGACTCGTGGGAGCCTTATTATGCTTCCTAGACACCCGTAGGAGCTCTATGCACTCTAGAAAAAAAGTCTTTGGGCGCTATCTAGAGTCCATGATGCTCTCTAGACTTAATTAGAGTCCTCATGCACTCGTGGGAGCCTCATTACCCTTCCTAGATGCCCGTAGGAGCTCTGTGCACGGCGAAAAAAATCCTTGGAGGCCATCTGGAGTCCACGACGCTCTCCAGACACAATTAGAGCTGGCATAGACTCGTGGGAGCCCTACAACACCTCGTAGACAGCTGGGGGAGCTCTTTGCACTCCAAAAACTCTTAAGAGGCAATCTTGAGTCTTCGATGCTCTCTAGACCCAATTAGGGTCACCGTAGGCTCTTGGGAGCCTCGCAACGCTTCCTAGACACCCGTGGTAGCTCTGGGCATTCAAAAAAAAATTCAGGTAGTCGTCTTGAGCCCACGTCGCTCTCTAAGCTCAATTAGAGACGCGATACCCGCGTGGGAGCCTCACAACGCTTCCAAGGAGCCCGTAGGGGCTTCCATAAGCACTCCAAAAAGTCCTAGGAGTCCTATAAGAGGCCACCGCGCTCTCTAAACTGAATTAGAGTCGCCATAGACCCACGGAAGCCTCAGAACGCTTCCAAGACACCCGTAGGAGTTCTATGCACTTCGAAAAATCCTAGGAAGCTTGCTAGAGTCTGCAACACTCCCTAGACTCAATTGGTGCCGCCATTGATTCGTGGGAGCCTCAAAACGCTTCCTAGACACCCGTAGGAGCTCTATGCAATCCCAAAAATCTTTAGAGGCTCCCTCCAGTCTACGACGCGCTCTCTAGACTCAATTAGAGTCACTATGGACCCGTGTGGGAGCCTCAGAACGCTTCCAAGACATCCGTAGTAGTTCTATGCACTTCGTAAAATCGAAGGAGGTTTACTGGAGTGCACAACGCCCCCTAGACTTAATTTGTGTCACCATAGATTCATTGGAGCTCTATGCACTCCAAAAAGTCATTGGAAGCCATCTACAGTCAACGACGGTCTCTATTCTCGATCAAGGTCGCCATAGGCTCTTGGTAGCCTCACAGTTATTCCTAGACTTCCATAGGAGCTCTAGGCGCTAAAAAAAATTCTAGGAGGCTCCCCTGAGTCTACGATGCTCTCTAGGCTCAATTAGAGTTGCCATTCACTCGTGGGAACCTCGCAACACTTCCCAGAGAACCGTAGGGGCCTTATGCAACCCAAAAAATCATTGGAGGCTCTATCTAGTCCATGTCGCTCTCTAGACTCAATTGGAGTCGCCACAGACTCGTGGGAGCCTCACATCGCTTCCTAGACGCCCTTAGGTGCCCTATGCACCCCAAAGAAAATCTTTGGAGGCTATCTAGTGTCCACAACGCTCTCTAGACTTAATTAGGGTCCCCATGGACTTGTGGGAGCCTTATTATACTTCCTGGACACCCGTAGGAGCTCTATGCACTCCAGAAAAGAAGTCTTTGGGCGCTATCTACAGTCCATGATGCTCTTTAGACTTAATTAGAGTCCCCAGGCACTCGTGGGGGCCTCATTACCGAAGCAAGATGCCCGTAGGAGCTCTGTGCACGGCAAAAAAAATCTTCGGAGCCCATCTGGAGTCCACGACGCTCTCTAGACTCAATTAGAGTTGGCAAAGACTCGTGGGAGCACCACAACACCTCGTAGACAGCTGGGGGAGCTCTTTGCACTCCAAAAACTCTTAAGAGGCAATCTAGAGTCTTCGATGCTCTCTAGACCCAATTAGGGTCACCGTAGACTCTTGGGAGCCTCGCAACGCTTCCTAGACACCCATGGTAACTCTGGGCACTCAAAAAAAAATTCAAATGGTCGTCTTGAGTCCACGTCGCTCTCTAAGCTCAATTAGAGTCGCGATACCCGCGTGGGAGCCTCACAACGCTTCCAAGGAACCCGTAGGGCCTTCCATGCGCGCTCCAAAAAGTCCTAGGAGTCCATTAAGAGGCCACCGCGCTCTCAAAACTGAATTGGAGTCGCCATTGACCCACGGGAGCCTCAGAACGCTTCCAAGACTCCCGTAGGAGTTCTATGCACTTCGAAAATTCCTAGGAAGCATGCTAGAGTCCACAACACTCCCTAGACTCAATTGGTGCCGCCATTGATTCGTGGGGGCCTCAAAACGCTTCCTAGACTCCCGTAGGTGCTCTATGCATTCTAAAAAATTCTTTCGAGGCCACTTATAGTCAACGACAATATCCATACTCAATCAGAGTCGCCATAGACTCTTGGGAGCCTCACAACTCTTCCCAGACACCAGCGGGTGCTCTTGGCACTCAAAAATGTTCTAGGAGGCTACCATGAGTCCATGATGCTGTCAGGACTCAATTAGAGTCACTATAGGCACGTGGGAGCCTCACAACCTTTCCCAGACACCTGTAGGAACTCCAAGATATCTTACGTGGCCATATGGACTTCACGACGCTCTCTAAACTCAATTAGAGTCGCCACAATCTCATGAGAGCCTCACAACGCCTCCTACACACCCGAAGGAGCTCCATGCACTCCAAGAAATCCTAGGAGTGTTGCTACGCTCTCTAGACACGATTAGAGTCGCCGTGGACGCGTGGGTGCCTCAGAATGCTTCATAGACACCCATAGGAGTTCCATGCACTTGAACAAATCCTAGTAGGTTTGCTAGAGTCCGCAACGTTCCCTAGACTCCATTAGTGCCGCCATAGATTCCCGAAAGCCTCACAGCGCTTCTTTGACACCCGTAAGAGCTCTATGCAATCCCAAAAATCTTTAGAGGCTCCCTCCAGTCTACGACGCGCTCTCTAGACTCAATTAGAGTCACTATGGACCCGTGTGGGAGCCTCAGAACGCTTCCAAGACATCCGTAGTAGCTCTATGCACTTCGTAAAATCGAAGGAGGTTTACTGGAGTGCACAACGCCCCCTAGACTTAATTTGTGTCACCATAGATTTGTTGGAGCTCTATGCACTCCAAAAAGTCGTTGGAAGCCATCTACAGTCAACGATGGTCTCTATACTCGATCAGGGTCGCCATAGGCTCTTGGGAGCCTCACAGCTATTCCTAAACTCCCATAGGAGCCCTAGGCGCTCTCCTGAGTCTACGATGCTTTCTAGGCTCAATTAGAGTTGCCATACGCTCGTGGGAGCCTCGCAGCGCTTCCTAGAGACCCGTAGGTGCCTTGTGCGACCCAAAAAATCATTGGAGGCTCTGTCTAGTCCACGTCGCTCTCTAGACTCAATTGGAGTCGCCACAGACTCGTGGGAGCCTCACATCGCTTCCTAGACACCCCTAGGTGCCCTATGCACCCCAAAGAAAATCTTTGGAGGCTATCTAGAGTCCACGATGCTCTCTAGACTTAATTAGGGTCCCCATGGACTCGTGGGAGCCTTATTATGCTTCCTAGACACCCGTAGGAGCTCTATGCACTCTAGAAAAAAAGTCTTTGGGCGCTATCTAGAGTCCATGATGCTCTCTAGACTTAATTAGAGTCCTCATGCACTCGTGGGAGCCTCATTACCCTTCCTAGATGCCCGTAGGAGCTCTGTGCACGGCGAAAAAAATCCTTGGAGGCCATCTGGAGTCCACGACGCTCTCCAGACACAATTAGAGCTGGCATAGACTCGTGGGAGCCCTACAACACCTCGTAGACAGCTGGGGGAGCTCTTTGCACTCCAAAAACTCTTAAGAGGCAATCTTGAGTCTTCGATGCTCTCTAGACCCAATTAGGGTCACCGTAGGCTCTTGGGAGCCTCGCAACGCTTCCTAGACACCCGTGGTAGCTCTGGGCATTCAAAAAAAAATTCAGGTAGTCGTCTTGAGCCCACGTCGCTCTCTAAGCTCAATTAGAGACGCGATACCCGCGTGGGAGCCTCACAACGCTTCCAAGGAGCCCGTAGGGGCTTCCATAAGCACTCCAAAAAGTCCTAGGAGTCCTATAAGAGGCCACCGCGCTCTCTAAACTGAATTAGAGTCGCCATAGACCCACGGAAGCCTCAGAACGCTTCCAAGACACCCGTAGGAGTTCTATGCACTTCGAAAAATCCTAGGAAGCTTGCTAGAGTCTGCAACACTCCCTAGACTCAATTGGTGCCGCCATTGATTCGTGGGAGCCTCAAAACGCTTCCTAGACACCCGTAGGAGCTCTATGCAATCCCAAAAATCTTTAGAGGCTCCCTCCAGTCTACGACGCGCTCTCTAGACTCAATTAGAGTCACTATGGACCCGTGTGGGAGCCTCAGAACGCTTCCAAGACATCCGTAGTAGTTCTATGCACTTCGTAAAATCGAAGGAGGTTTACTGGAGTGCACAACGCCCCCTAGACTTAATTTGTGTCACCATAGATTCATTGGAGCTCTATGCACTCCAAAAAGTCATTGGAAGCCATCTACAGTCAACGACGGTCTCTATTCTCGATCAAGGTCGCCATAGGCTCTTGGTAGCCTCACAGTTATTCCTAGACTTCCATAGGAGCTCTAGGCGCTAAAAAAAATTCTAGGAGGCTCCCCTGAGTCTACGATGCTCTCTAGGCTCAATTAGAGTTGCCATTCACTCGTGGGAACCTCGCAACACTTCCCAGAGAACCGTAGGGGCCTTATGCAACCCAAAAAATCATTGGAGGCTCTATCTAGTCCATGTCGCTCTCTAGACTCAATTGGAGTCGCCACAGACTCGTGGGAGCCTCACATCGCTTCCTAGACGCCCTTAGGTGCCCTATGCACCCCAAAGAAAATCTTTGGAGGCTATCTAGTGTCCACAACGCTCTCTAGACTTAATTAGGGTCCCCATGGACTTGTGGGAGCCTTATTATACTTCCTGGACACCCGTAGGAGCTCTATGCACTCCAGAAAAGAAGTCTTTGGGCGCTATCTACAGTCCATGATGCTCTTTAGACTTAATTAGAGTCCCCAGGCACTCGTGGGGGCCTCATTACCGAAGCAAGATGCCCGTAGGAGCTCTGTGCACGGCAAAAAAAATCTTCGGAGCCCATCTGGAGTCCACGACGCTCTCTAGACTCAATTAGAGTTGGCAAAGACTCGTGGGAGCACCACAACACCTCGTAGACAGCTGGGGGAGCTCTTTGCACTCCAAAAACTCTTAAGAGGCAATCTAGAGTCTTCGATGCTCTCTAGACCCAATTAGGGTCACCGTAGACTCTTGGGAGCCTCGCAACGCTTCCTAGACACCCATGGTAACTCTGGGCACTCAAAAAAAAATTCAAATGGTCGTCTTGAGTCCACGTCGCTCTCTAAGCTCAATTAGAGTCGCGATACCCGCGTGGGAGCCTCACAACGCTTCCAAGGAACCCGTAGGGCCTTCCATGCGCGCTCCAAAAAGTCCTAGGAGTCCATTAAGAGGCCACCGCGCTCTCAAAACTGAATTGGAGTCGCCATTGACCCACGGGAGCCTCAGAACGCTTCCAAGACTCCCGTAGGAGTTCTATGCACTTCGAAAATTCCTAGGAAGCATGCTAGAGTCCACAACACTCCCTAGACTCAATTGGTGCCGCCATTGATTCGTGGGGGCCTCAAAACGCTTCCTAGACTCCCGTAGGTGCTCTATGCATTCTAAAAAATTCTTTCGAGGCCACTTATAGTCAACGACAATATCCATACTCAATCAGAGTCGCCATAGACTCTTGGGAGCCTCACAACTCTTCCCAGACACCAGCGGGTGCTCTTGGCACTCAAAAATGTTCTAGGAGGCTACCATGAGTCCATGATGCTGTCAGGACTCAATTAGAGTCACTATAGGCACGTGGGAGCCTCACAACCTTTCCCAGACACCTGTAGGAACTCCAAGATATCTTACGTGGCCATATGGACTTCACGACGCTCTCTAAACTCAATTAGAGTCGCCACAATCTCATGAGAGCCTCACAACGCCTCCTACACACCCGAAGGAGCTCCATGCACTCCAAGAAATCCTAGGAGTGTTGCTACGCTCTCTAGACACGATTAGAGTCGCCGTGGACGCGTGGGTGCCTCAGAATGCTTCATAGACACCCATAGGAGTTCCATGCACTTGAACAAATCCTAGTAGGTTTGCTAGAGTCCGCAACGTTCCCTAGACTCCATTAGTGCCGCCATAGATTCCCGAAAGCCTCACAGCGCTTCTTTGACACCCGTAAGAGCTCTATGCAATCCCAAAAATCTTTAGAGGCTCCCTCCAGTCTACGACGCGCTCTCTAGACTCAATTAGAGTCACTATGGACCCGTGTGGGAGCCTCAGAACGCTTCCAAGACATCCGTAGTAGCTCTATGCACTTCGTAAAATCGAAGGAGGTTTACTGGAGTGCACAACGCCCCCTAGACTTAATTTGTGTCACCATAGATTTGTTGGAGCTCTATGCACTCCAAAAAGTCGTTGGAAGCCATCTACAGTCAACGATGGTCTCTATACTCGATCAGGGTCGCCATAGGCTCTTGGGAGCCTCACAGCTATTCCTAAACTCCCATAGGAGCCCTAGGCGCTCTCCTGAGTCTACGATGCTTTCTAGGCTCAATTAGAGTTGCCATACGCTCGTGGGAGCCTCGCAGCGCTTCCTAGAGACCCGTAGGTGCCTTGTGCGACCCAAAAAATCATTGGAGGCTCTGTCTAGTCCACGTCGCTCTCTAGACTCAATTGGAGTCGCCACAGACTCGTGGGAGCCTCACATCGCTTCCTAGACACCCCTAGGTGCCCTATGCACCCCAAAGAAAATCTTTGGAGGCTATCTAGAGTCCACGATGCTCTCTAGACTTAATTAGGGTCCCCATGGACTCGTGGGAGCCTTATTATGCTTCCTAGACACCCGTAGGAGCTCTATGCACTCTAGAAAAAAAGTCTTTGGGCGCTATCTAGAGTCCATGATGCTCTCTAGACTTAATTAGAGTCCTCATGCACTCGTGGGAGCCTCATTACCCTTCCTAGATGCCCGTAGGAGCTCTGTGCACGGCGAAAAAAAATCCTTGGAGGCCATCTGGAGTCCACGACGCTCTCCAGACACAATTAGAGCTGGCATAGACTCGTGGGAGCCCCACAACACCTCGTAGACAGCTGGGGGGAGCTCTTTGCACTCCAAAAACTCTTAAGAGGCAATCTTGAGTCTTCGATGCTCTCTAGACCCAATTAGGGTCACCGTAGGCTCTTGGGAGCCTCGCAACGCTTCCTAGACACCCGTGGTAGCTCTGGGCATTCAAAAAAAAATTCAGGTAGTCGTCTTGAGTCCACGTCGCTCTCTAAGCTCAATTAGAGACGCGATACCCGCGTGGGAGCCTCACAACGCTTCCAAGCGTAGGGGCTTCCATGAGCACTCCAAAAAGTCCTAGGAGTCCTATAAGAGGCCACCGCGCTCTCTAAACTGAATTAGAGTCGCCATAGACCCACGGAAGCCTCAGAACGCTTCCAAGACTCCCGTAGGAGTTCTATGCACTTCGAAAAATCCTAGGAAGCTTGCTAGAGTCCGCAACACTCCCTAGACTCAATTGGTGCCGCCATTGATTCGTGGGAGCCTCAAAACGCTTCCTAGACTCCCGTAGGTGCTCTATGCATTCTAAAAAATTCTTTGGAGGCCACCTATAGACTCTTGGGAGCCTCACAACTCTTCCCAGACACCCGCAGGTGCTCTAGGCACTCAAAAAAGTTCTAGGAGGCTGCCGTGAGCCCATGATGCTGTCAAGACTCTATTAGAGTCGCCATAGGAACGTGGGAGCCTCACAACCTTTCCCAGACACCTGTAGGAACCCCAAGATATCTTACGAGGCCATATGGACTTGACGACGCTCTCTAAACTCAATTAGAGTCGCCACAGTCTCATGAGAGCCTCACAACGCTTCCTACACACCCGAAGGAGCTCCATGCACTCCAAGAAATCCTAGGAGTGTTGCTACGCTCTCTAGACACGATTAGAGTCGCCGTGGACGCGTGGGTGCCTCAGAATGCTTCGTAGACACCCATAGGACTTCCATTCACTTGAACAAATCCTAGTAGGTTTGCTAGAGTCCGCAATGTTCCCTAAACTCCATTAGTGCCGCCATAGATTCCCGAAAGCCTCACAGCGCTTCTTTGACACTCGTAGGATCTCTATGCAATCCCAAAAATCTTTAGAGGCTCCCTCCAGTCTACGATGCGTTCTCTAGACTCAATTAGAGTCGCTATAGACCCGTGTGGGAGCCTCAGAATGCTTCCAAGACACCCGTAGTAGTTCTATGCACTTCGCAAAATCGAAGGAGGGTTACTAAAGTCCACAACGCTTCCTAGACCTAATTTGTGTCCCCATAGATTCGTTGGAGCTCTATGCACTCTAAAAAGTCGTTGGAAGCCATCTACAGTCAACGACGGTCTCTATACTCGATCAGGGTCGCCATAGCCTCTTGGGAGCCTCACAGCTATTCCTATACTCCCATAGGAGCTCTAGGCGCTCCCCTGAGTCAACGATGCTCTCTAGGCTCAATTAGAGTTGCCATACGCTCGTGGAGCCTCGCAGCGATTCCTAGAGACCCGTAGGTGCCTTATGCAACCCAAAAAATCATTGGAGGCTTTGCCTAGTCCATGTCGCTCTTTAGACTCAATTGGAGTCGCCACAGACTCGTGGGAGCCTCACATCGCTTCCTAGACACCCCTAGGTGCCCTATGCACCCGAAAGAAAATCTTTTGAGGCTATCTAGGGTCCACGATGCTCTCTAGACTTAATTAGGGTCCCCATGGACTTGTGGGAGCCTTATTATACTTCCTAGACACCCGTAGGAGCTCTATGCACTCCAGAAAAGAAGTCTTTGGGCGCTATCTAGAGTCCATGATGCTCTCTAGACTTAATTAGAGTCCCCATGCACTCGTGGGAGCCTCATTACCCTTCCTAGATGCCCGTAGGAGCTCTGTGCACGGCAAAAAAAATCTTCGGAGCCCATCTGGAGTCCACGACGCTCTCCAGACTCAATTAGAGCTTGGCAATAGACTCGTGGGAGCCCCACAACACCTCGTAGACAGCTGGGGGAGCTCTTTGCACTCCAAAAACTCTTAAGAGGCAATCTAGAGTCTTCGATGCTCTCTAGACCCAATTAGGGTCACCGTAGACTCTTGGGAGCCTCGCAACGCTTCCTAGACACCCATGGTAACTCTGGGCACTCAAAAAAAAATTCAAATGGTCGTCTTGAGTCCACGTCGCTCTCTAAGCTCAATTAGAGTCGCGATACCCGCGTGGGAGCCTCACAACGCTTCCAAGGAACCCGTAGGGCCTTCCATGCGCGCTCCAAAAAGTCCTAGGAGTCCATTAAGAGGCCACCGCGCTCTCAAAACTGAATTGGAGTCGCCATTGACCCACGGGAGCCTCAGAACGCTTCCAAGACTCCCGTAGGAGTTCTATGCACTTCGAAAATTCCTAGGAAGCATGCTAGAGTCCACAACACTCCCTAGACTCAATTGGTGCCGCCATTGATTCGTGGGGGCCTCAAAACGCTTCCTAGACTCCCGTAGGTGCTCTATGCATTCTAAAAAATTCTTTCGAGGCCACTTATAGTCAACGACAATATCCATACTCAATCAGAGTCGCCATAGACTCTTGGGAGCCTCACAACTCTTCCCAGACACCAGCGGGTGCTCTTGGCACTCAAAAATGTTCTAGGAGGCTACCATGAGTCCATGATGCTGTCAGGACTCAATTAGAGTCACTATAGGCACGTGGGAGCCTCACAACCTTTCCCAGACACCTGTAGGAACTCCAAGATATCTTACGTGGCCATATGGACTTCACGACGCTCTCTAAACTCAATTAGAGTCGCCACAATCTCATGAGAGCCTCACAACGCCTCCTACACACCCGAAGGAGCTCCATGCACTCCAAGAAATCCTAGGAGTGTTGCTACGCTCTCTAGACACGATTAGAGTCGCCGTGGACGCGTGGGTGCCTCAGAATGCTTCATAGACACCCATAGGAGTTCCATGCACTTGAACAAATCCTAGTAGGTTTGCTAGAGTCCGCAACGTTCCCTAGACTCCATTAGTGCCGCCATAGATTCCCGAAAGCCTCACAGCGCTTCTTTGACACCCGTAAGAGCTCTATGCAATCCCAAAAATCTTTAGAGGCTCCCTCCAGTCTACAACGCGCTCTCTAGACTCAATTAGAGTCACTATAGACCCGTGTGGGAGCCTCAGAACGCTTCCAAGACACCCGTAGTAGTTCTATGCACTTTGCAAAATCTGAGAAGGCATACTAGAGTCCACAACGCTCCCTAGACTTAATTTGTGTCACCATAGATTTGTTGGAGCTCTATGCACTCCAAAAAGTCGTTGGAAGCCATCTACAGTCAACGACGGTCTCTATACTCGATCAGGGTCGCCATAGGCTCTTGGGAGCCTCACAGCTATTCCTAGACTCCCATTGGAGCTCTAGGCGCTAAAAAAAATTCTAGGCGGCTCCCCTGAGTCTACGATGCTCTCTAGGCTCAATTAGAGTTGCCATACGCTCGTAGGAGCCTCGCAGCGCGTCCTGAGACCCGTAGGAGCCTTACGCAACCCAAAAAATCATTGGAGGCTCTGTCTAGTCCACGTCGCTCTCTAGACTCAATTGGAGTCGCCACAGACTCGTGTGAGCCTCACATCGCTTCCTAGACACCCCTAGGTGCCCTATGCACTCCAAAGAAAATCTTTGGAGGCTATATAGAGTCCACGATGCTCCCTAGACTTAATTAGGGTCCCCATGGACTCGTGGGAGCCTTAATATGCTTCCTAGACACCCGTAGGAGCTCTATGCGCTCCAAAAAAAATGTCTTTGGGTGCTATCTAGAGTCCATGATGCTGTCTAGACTTAATTAGAGTCCCCAAGTTAATACTCCGGGGGATTGCTCCTGGGTTTGGAGGAAAATTCTCAAGTATAGAACCATTGTACGTTCTTTTATCAAGCATGATATTGGGAATGGAGAGTCTACCTTTCTCTAGCATGACAATTGGCATCCTTTGGGTCCTCTTTTTCCACGGTTTGGGGCTAGAATAATGTATGATTCGGCGCTGTCGTCTCTTTCTTTGGTCAGTGCTGTCATCCAAGATTCCTATTGGTCATGGCCTATTACAATTACCCTTGATTTAATGGAGGTTCGGTCTTTTTTAAATCTCACGATTCCTCTGAACAATAGGAATGATACCATTAAGTGGATCCCTTCCCCTTCTGGTACTTTTACTATGAAATCTGCGTGGAATGCTATTAGGGAGACTGGTCACGAGAATGAATGGTTTGGTATAGTTTGGTTCTCTAAATCTATTCCAAGGCATTCGTTTATTCTTTGGCTTGTCATTCAAGATCGTTTAGCCACGTTAGACAGGTTGGCTGCTTGGGGTATCAACACTAATGATATGTGTGTGCTGTGTAGACAAGCTTCTGAAAACAGGAATCACTTGTTCTTTTATTGTGATTACTCTGCCACTGTTTGGAAAACGGTGCTTAGCTTATGTTGTACCTTCCGTACTCCACGTTATTGGGCCAATGAATTGTTGTGGGCTAAACATATAATGAAGGGGAAATCCTTTTGTGCTGTTATCAAAAGACTTGCTTGGGCTTCAACTATTTATAACATTTGGAGAGAGAGAAACTCGAGAATCCATGACAATTTATTCATGAATGAAAATCATGTTGTGGATATCATTATCAATGATGTTAGACTTAAAGCAGCTAGTTTTGGAGGAATTAAAGATAATGATAGACATAGAATTTTTTGTACTAATTGGGGTATCTCTTTTGATATTCTAAGTTAATTGCTTCCCTCGGGCTGTGAGGTTTTTCCGTTCTCTTTAAACAATCTAATAATCCATTTTTGGTTTATTGGCTTGTTTTTAGATGGGTTTTTCTTTTTTGGCCTCTTGGCTTGTTTGATCTTATTGTAATTCTTTTGTTCTTTTAATACACTCTCACTTATCCAAAAAAAAATTAGAGTCCCCAAGCACTTGTGGGAGCCTCATTACGCTTCCTAGATGCCTGTAGGAGCTCTGTGCACAGCAAAAAAAATCTTCAGAGGCCATCTGGAGTCCACGATGCTCTCCAGACTCAATTAGAGCTGGCATAGACTCGTGGGAGCCCCACAACACCACGTACACAGCTGGGGGAGCTCTTTGCACTCCAAAAACTCTTAAGAGGCAATCTAGAGTCTTCGATGCTCTCTAGACCCAATTAGGGCCACCGTAGACTCTTGGGAGCCTCGCAACGCTTCCTAGACACCTGTGGTAGCTCTGGGCACTCAAAAAAAAATTCAGGTGGTCGTCTTGAGTCCACGTCGCTCTCTAAGCTCAATTAGAGATGCGATACCCGCGTGGGAGCCTCACAACGCTTCCAAAGAACCCGTAGGAGCTTCCATGCGCACTCCAAAAAGACCTAGGAGTCCTGTAAGAGGCCACCGCGCTCTCTAAACTGAATTAGAGTCGCCATAGACCCACGGGAGCCTCAGAACGCTTCCAAGACTCTCGTAGGAGTTCTATGCACTTCGAAAAATCCTTGGAAGCTTGCTAGAGTCCACAACACTCCCTAGACTCAATTGGTGCCGCCATTGATTCGTGGGAGCCTCAAAACGCTTCCCAGACTCCCGTAGGTGCTCTATGCATTCTAAAAAATTCTTTGGAGGCCACCTATAGTCAACGACAATATCCATACTCAATCAGAGTCACCATAGACTCTTGGGAGCCTCACAACTCTTCCCAGACTCCAGCGGGTGCTCTAGGCACTCAAAAAGTTCTAGGGGGCTACCACGAGGCCATGATGCTGTCAGGACTCAATTAGAGTCGCCATAGGCACGTGGGAGCCTCACAACCTTTCCCAGACACCTGTAGGAACTCCAAGATATCTTACGACGCCATATGGACTTAACGACGCTCTCTAAACTCAATTAGAGTCGCCACAGTCTCACGAGAGCCTCACAACGCTTCCTACACACCCGAAGGAAATCCATGCTCTCCAAGAAATCCTAGGAGCGTTGCTACGCTCTCTAGACACGATTAGAGTCACCGTGGACGCGTGGGTGCCTCATAATGCTTCGTACACACCCATAGGAGTTCCATGCACTTGAACAAATCCTAGTAGGTTTGCTAGAGTCCGCAACGTTCCCTAGACTCCATTAGGGCCGCCATAGATTCCCGAAAGCCTCACAGCGCTTCTTTGACACCCGTAGGACCTCCATGCAAACCCAAAAATCTTTAGAGGCTCCCTCCAGTCTACGACGCGCTCTCTAGACTCAATTAGAGTCGCTATAGACCCGTGTGGGAGCCTCAGAACGCTTCCAAGACACCCGTAGTAGTTCTATGCACTTTGCAAAATCAGAGGAGGCTTACTAGAGTCCACAACGCTCCCTAGACTTAATTTGTGTCACCATAAATTCGTTGGAGCTCTATGCACTCCAAAAAGTCGTTGGAAGCCATCTACAGTCAACGACGGTCTCTATACTCGATCAGGGTCGCCATAGGCTCTTGGGAGCCTCACAGCTATTCCTAGACTCCCATTGGAGCTCTAGGCGCTAAAAAAAATTCTAGGAGGCTCCCCTGAGTCTACGATGCTCTCTAGGCTCAATTAGAGTTGCCATACGCTAGTAGGAGCCTCACAGCGCGTCCTAGAGACCCGTAGGAGCCTTATGCAACCCAAAAAATCATTGGAGGCTCTGTCTAGTCCACGTCGCTCTCTAGAATCAATTGGAGTCGCCACAGACTCGTGTGAGCCCCACATCGCTTCCTAGACACCCCTAGGTGCCCTATGCACTCCAAAGAAAATCTTTGGAGGCTATATAGAGTCCACGATGCTCCCTAGACTTAATTAGGGTTCCCATGGACTCGTGGGAGCCTTATTATGCTTCCTAGACACCCATAGGAGCTCTATGCGCTCCAGAAAAAATGTCTTTGGGCGCTATCTAGAGTCCATGATGTTGTCTAGACTTAATTAGAGTCCCCAAGCACTTGTGGGAGCCTCATTACGCTTCCTAGATGCCCGTAGGAGCTCTGTGCACAGCAAAAAAAATCTTCGGAGGCCATCTGGAATCCATGACGCTCTCCAGACTCAATTAGAGCTGGCATAGACTCGTGGGAGCCCCACAACACCACGTAGACAGCTGGGGGAGCTCTTTGCAGTCCAAAAACTCTTAAGAGGCAATCTAGAGTCTTCGATGCTCTCTAGACCCAATTAGGGTCACCGTAGACTCTTGGGAGCCTCGCAACGCTTCCTAGACAGCCGTGGTAGCTCTGGGCACTCAAAAAAAAATTCAGGTGGTCGTCTTGAGTCCACGTCGCTCTCTAAGCTCAATTAGAGATGCGATACCCGCGTGGGAGCCTCACAACGCTTCTAATGAACCCGTAGGAGCTTCCATGCGCACTCCGAAAAAGTCCTAGGAGTCCTGTAAGAGGCCACCGCGCTCTCTAAACTGAATTAGAGTCGCCATAGACCCACGGGAGCCTCAGAACGCTTCCAAGACTCCCGTAGGAGTTCTATGCTCTTCGAAAAATCCTTGGAAGCTTGCTAGAGTCGACAACACTCCCTAGACTCAATTGGTGCCGCCATTGATTCGTGGGAGCCTCAAAACGCTTCCCAGACTCCCGTAGGTGCTCTATGCATTCTAAAAAATTCTTTGGAGGCCACCTATATAGTCAACGACAATATCCATACTCAATCAGAGTCACCATAGACTCTTGGGAGCCTCACAACTCTTCCCAGACTCCAGCGGGTGCTCTAGGCACTCAAAAAAGTTCTAGGGGGCTACCACGAGGCCATGATGCTGTCAGGGCTCAATTAGAGTCGCCATAGGCACGTGGGAGCCTCACAACCTTTCCCAGACACCTGTAGGAACTCCAAGATATCTTACGACGCCATATGGACTTAACGACGCTCTCTAAACTCAATTAGAGTCGCCACAGTCTCACGAGAGCCTCACAACGCTTCCTACACACCCGAAGGAAATCCATGCTCTCCAAGAAATCCTAGGAGCGTTGCTACGCTCTCTAGACACGATTAGAGTCACCGTGGACGCATGGGTGCCTCATAATGCTTCGTACACACCCATAGGAGTTCCATGCACTTGAACAAATCCTAGTAGGTTTGCTAGAGTCCGCAACGTTCCCTAGACTCCATTAGGGCCGCCATAGATTCCCGAAAGCCTCACAGCGCTTCTTTGACACCCGTAGGACCTCCATGCAAACCCAAAAATCTTTAGAGGCTCCCTCCAGTCTACGACGCGCTCTCTAGACTCAATTAGAGTCGCTATAGACCCGTGTGGGAGCCTCAGAACGCTTCCAAGACACCCGTAGTAGTTCTATGCACTTTGCAAAATCAGAGGAGGCTTACTAGAGTCCACAACGCTCCCTAGACTTAATTTGTGTCACCATAGATTCGTTGGAGCTCTATGCACTCCAAAAAGTCGTTGGAAGCCATCTACAGTCAACGACGGTCTCTATACTCGATCAGGGTCGCCATAGGCTCCTGGGAGCCTCACAGCTATTCCTAGACTCCCATTGGAGCTCTAGGCGCTAAAAAAAATTCTAGGAGGCTCCCCTGAGTCTACGATGCTCTCTAGGCTCAATTAGAGTTGCCATACGCTAGTAGGAGCCTCACAGCGCGTCCTAGAGACCCGTAGGAGCCTTACGCAACCCAAAAAATCATTGGAGGCTCTGTCTAGTCCACGTCGCTCTCTAGACTCAATTGGAGTCGCCACAGACTCGTGTGAGCCCCACATCGCTTCCTAGACACCCCTAGGTGCCCTATGCACTCCAAAGAAAATCTTTGGAGGCTATATAGAGTCCACGATGCTCCCTAGACTTAATTAGGGTTCCCATGGACTCGTGGGAGCCTTATTATACTTCCTAGACACCCATAGGAGCTCTATGCGCTCCAGAAAAAATGTCTTTGGGCGCTATCTAGAGTCCATGATGCTGTCTAGACTTAATTAGAGTCCCCAAGCACTTGTGGGAGCCTCATTACGCTTCCTAGATGCCCGTAGGAGCTCTGTGCACAGCAAAAAAAATCTTCGGAGGCCATCTGGAATCCATGACGCTCTCCAGACTCAATTAGAGCTGGCATAGACTCGTGGGAGCCCCACAACACCACGTAGACAGTTGGGGGAGCTCTTTGAAGTCCAAAAACTCTTAAGAGGCAATCTAGAGTCTTCGATGCTCTCTAGACCCAATTAGGGTCACCGTAGACTCTTGGGAGCCTCGCAACGCTTCCTAGACAGCCGTGGTAGCTCTGGGCACTCAAAAAAAAATTCAGGTGGTCGTCTTGAGTCCACGTCGCTCTCTAAGCTCAATTAGAGATGCAATACCCGCGTGGGAGCCTCACAACGCTTCTAATGAACCCGTAGGAGCTTCCATGCGCACTCGAAAAAGTCCTAGGAGTCCTGTAAGAGGCCACCGCGCTCTCTGAACTGAATTAGAGTCGCCATAGACCCACGGGAGCCTCAGAACGCTTCCAAGACTCCCGTAGGAGTTCTATGCTCTTCGAAAAATCCTTGGAAGCTTGCTAGAGTCGACAACACTCCCTAGACTCAATTGGTGCCGCCATTGATTCGTGGGAGCCTCAAAACGCTTCCCAGACTCCCGTAGGTGCTCTATGCATTCTAAAAAATTCTTTGGAGGCCACCTATATAGTCAACGACAATATCCATACTCAATCAGAGTCACCATAGACTCTTGGGAGCCTCACAACTCTTCCCAGACTCCAGCGGGTGCTCTAGGCACTCAAAAAAGTTCTAGGGGGCTACCACGAGGCCATGATGCTGTCAGGGCTCAATTAGAGTCGCCATAGGCACGTGGGAGCCTCACAACCTTTCCCAGACACCTGTAGGAACTCCAAGATATCTTACGACGCCATATGGACTTAACGACGCTCTCTAAACTCAATTAGAGTCGCCACAGTCTCACGAGAGCCTCACAATGCTTCCTACACACCCGAAGGAACTCCATGCTCTCCAAGAAATCCTAGGAGCGTTGCTACGCTCTCTAGACACGATTAGAGTCACCGTGGACGCGTGGGTGCCTCATAATGCTTCGTACACACCCATAGGAGTTCCATGCACTTGAACAAATCCTAGTAGGTTTGCTAGAGTCCGCAACGTTCCCTAGACTCCATTAGTGCCGCCATAGATTCCCGAAAGCCTCAGAGCGCTTCTTTGACACCCGTAGGAGCTCCATGCAAACCCAAAAATCATTAGAGGCTCCCTCCAGTCTACGACGCGCTCTCTAGACTCAATTAGAGTCGCTATAGACCCGTGTGGGAGCCTCAGAATGCTTCCAAGACGCCCGTAGTAGTTCTATGCACTTTGCAAAATCAGAGGAGGCTTACTAGAGTCCACAACGCTCCCTAGACTTAATTTGTGTCACCATAGATTCGTTGGAGCTCTATGCACTCCAAAAAGTCGTTGGAAGCCATCTACAGTCAACGACAGTCTCTATACTCGATCAGGGTCGCCATAGGCTCTTGGGAGCCTCACAGCTATTCCTAGACTCCCATTGGAGCTCTAGGCGCTAAAAAAAATTCTAGCAGGCTCCCCTGAGTGTACGATGCTCTCTAGGCTCAATTAGAGTTGCCATACGCTCGTAGGAGCCTCGCAGCGCGTCCTAGAGACCCGTAGGAGCCTTACGCAACCCAAAAAATCATTGGAGGCTCTGTCTAGTCCACGTCGCTCTCTAGACTCAATTGGAGTCGCCACAGACTCGTGTGAGCCTCACATCGCTTCCTAGACACCCCTAGGTGCCCTATGCACTCCAAAGAAAATCTTTGGAGGCTATATAGAGTCCACGATGCTCCCTAGACTTAATTAGGGTCCCCATGGACTCGTGGGAGCCTTATTATGCTTCCTAGACACCCGTAGGAGCTCTATGCGCTCTAGAAAAAATGTCTTTGGGTGCTATCTAGAGTCCATGATGCTGTCTAGACTTAATTAGAGTCCCCAAGCACTTGTGGGAGCCTCCTTACGCTTCCTAGATGCCCGTAGGAGCTCTGTGCAAAGCAAGAAAAATCTTCGGAGGCCATCTGGAGTCCACGACGCTCTCTTGACTCAATTAGAGCTGGCATGGACTCGTGGGAGCCCCACAACACCACGTAGACAGCTGGGGGAGCTCTTTGCACTCCAAAAACTCCTAAGAGGCAATCTAGAGTCTTCGATGCTCTCTCGACCCAATTAGGGTCACCGTAGACTCTTGGGAGCCTCGCAACGCTTCCTAGACAGCCGTGGTAGCTCTGGGCACTGAAAAAAAAATTCAGGTGGTCGTCTTGAGTCCACGTCGCTCTCTAAGCTCAATTAGAGATGCGATACCCGCGTGGAAGCCTCACAACGCTTCCAAGGAACCCGTAGGAGCTTCCATGCGCACTCCAAAAAGTCCTAGGAGTCCTGTAAGAGGCCACCGCGCTCTCTAAACTGAATTAGAGTCGCCATAGACCCATGGGAGCCTTAGAACGCTTCCAAGACTCCCGTAGGAGTTCTATGCACTTCGAAAAATCCTTGGAAGCTTGCTAGAGTCCACAACACTCCCTAGACTCAATTGGTGCCGCCATTGATTCGTGGGAGCCCCAAAACGCTTCCTAGACTCCCGTAGGTGCTCTATGCATTCTAAAAAATTCTTTGGAGGCCACCTATAGTCAACGACAATATCCATACTCAATCAGAGTCGCCATAGACTCTTGGGAGCCTCACAACTCTTCCCAGACACCCGCAGGTGCCCTAGGCACTCAAAAAAGTTCTAGGAGGCTACCATGAGCCCATGATGCTGTCAAGACTCAATTAGAGTCGCCATAGGCACGTGGGAGCCTCACAACCTTTCCCAGACACCTGTAGGAACTCCAAGATATCTTACGAGGCCATATGGACTTGACGACGCTCTCTAAACTCAATTAGAGTCGCCAAAGTCTCATGAGAGCCTCACAACGCTTCCTACACACCCAAAGGAGCTCCATGCACTCCAAGAAATCCTAGGGGTGTTGCTACGCTCTCTAGACACGATTAGAGTCGCCGTGGACGTGTGGGTGCCTCAGAATGCTTCGTAGACACCCATAGGAGTTCCATGCACTTGAACAAATCCAAGTAGGTTTGCTAGAGTCCGCAACGTTCCCTTGACTCCATTAGTGCCACCATAGATTCCCGAAAGCCTCACAGCGCTTCTTTGACACCCGTAGGAGCTCTATGCAATCCCAAAAATCTTTAGAGGCTCCCTCCAGTCTACGACGCGTTCTCTAGACTCAATTAGAGTAGCCATAGACCCGTGTGGGAGCCTCAGAACGCTTCCAAGACACCCGTAGTAGTTCTACGCACTTCGCAAAATCGAAGGAGGGTTACTAGAGTCCACAACACTCCCTAGACTTAATTTGTGTCACCATAGATTCATTGGAGCTCTATGCACTCCAAAAAGTCGTTGGAAGCCATCTACAGTCAATGACGGTCTCTATACTCGATCAGGGTCGCCATAGGCTCTTGGGAGCCTCACAACTATTCCTAAACTCCCATAGGAGCTCTAGGCGCTCCCCTGAGTCTACGACGCTCTTTAGGCTCAATTAGTGTTGCCATGCGCTCGTGGGAGCCTCGCAGTGCTTCCTAGAGACCCGTAGGTGCCTTTTGCAACCCAAAAAATCATTGGAGGCTCTGTCTAGTCCACGTTGCTCTCTAAACTCAATTGGAGTCGCCACAGACTCGTGGGAGCCTCACGTCGCTTCCTAGACACCCCTAGGTGCCCTATGCACCCCAAAGAAAATCTTTGGAGGCTATCTAGAGTCCACGATGCTCTCTAGACTTAATTAGGGTCCCCATGGACTCGTGGGAGCCTTATTATGCTTCCTAGACACCCATAGGAGCTCTATGCACTCCAGAAAAAAAGTCTTTGGGCGCTATCTAGAGTCCATGATGCTCTCTAGACTTAATTACAGTCCCCATGCACTCGTGGGAGCCTCATTACCCTTCCTAGATGCCCGTAGGAGCTCTGTGCACGGCAAAAAAAATCTTCGGAGGCCATCTGGAGTCCACGACGCTCTCCAGACTCAATTAGAGCTGGCATAGACTCGTGGGAGCCCCACAACACCTCGTAGACAGCTGGGAGAGCTCTTTGCACTCCAAAAACTCTTAAGAGGCAATCTAGAGTCTTCGATGCTCTCTAGACCCAATTAGGCTCACCGTAGACTCTTAGGAGCCTCGCAACGCTTCCTAGACACCCGTGGCAGCTCTAGGCACTCAAAAAAAAATTCAGGTGGTCGTATTGAGTCCACGTCGCTCTCTAAGCACAATTAGAGACGCGATACCCGCGTGGGAGCCTCACAACACTTCCAAGGAACCCATAGGAGCTTCCATGCGCACTCCAAAAAGTCATAGGAGTCCTGTAAGAGGCCACCGCGCTCTCTAAACTGAATTAGAGTCGCCATAGACCCACGGAAGCCTCAGAACGCTTCCAAGACTCCCGTAGGAGTTCTATGCACTTCGAAAAATCCTAGGAAGCTTGCTAGAGTCCACAACACTCCCTAGACTCAATTGGTGCCGCCATTGACTCGTAGGAGCCTCAAAACGCTTCCTAGACTCCTGTAGGTGCTCTATGAATTCTAAAAAATTCTTTGGAGGCCACCTATAGTCAACAACAATATCCATACTCAATCAGAGTCGCCATAGACTCTTGGGAGCCTCACAACTCTTCCCAGACACCCGTGGGTGCTATGGGCACTCAAAAAGGTTCAAGGAAGCTACCATGAGTCCATGATGCTGTCAAGACTCAATTAGAGTCACCATAGGCACGTGGGAGCCACACAACCTTTCCTGGACACCGGTAGGAGCTCCAAGATGCCTTACGAGGCCATATGGACTTGAAGACGCTCTCTAAACTCAATTAGAGTTGCCAGAGTCTCATGAGAGCCTCACAACGCTTCCTACACACCCGAAGGAGCTCCATGCACTCCAAGAAATCCTAGGAGTGTTGCAACGCTCCCTAGATACGATTAGAGTCGCCGTAGACGCGTGGGTGCCTCAGAATGCTTCACAATAGGAGTTCCATGCACTTGAACAAATCCTAGTAGGTTTGCTAGAGTCCGCAACGTTCCCTAGACTCCATTAGTGCCGCCATAGATCCCCGAAAGCTTCACAACGCTTCTTTGACACTCGTAGTAGTTCTATGCACTTCGCAAAATCGAAGGAGGCTTACTAGAGTCCACAACGCTCCCTAGACTAAATTTGTGTCACCATAGATTCGTTGGTGCTCTATGCACTCCAAAAAATCGTTGGAAGCCATCTACAGCCAACGACGATCTCTATACACAATCAAGGTCACCATAGGCTCTTGGGGGCCTCACAACTGTTCCTAGACTCCCATAGGTGCTCTAGCCGCTCAAAAAAAATTCTAGGACACTCCCCTAAGTCTACGATGCTCTCTAGGCTCAATTAGAGTTGCCATACGCTCGTGGGAGCCTCGCAGGGCTTCCTAGACACCCGTAGGGCCCTTATGCAACCCAAAAAATCATTGGAGGCTCCGTCTAGTCCACGTTGCTCTCTAGACTCAATTGGAGTCGCCATAGACTCGTGGGAGCCTCACATTGCTTCCTAGACACCCCTAGGTCCCCGATGCACTCCAAAAAAAAAAAAAAAAATCTTTGGAGGCTATCTAGAGTCCACGATGCTCTCTAGACTTAATTAGGGTTGCCATGGACTCGTGGGAGCCTTATTATGCTTCCTAGACACCCGTAGGAGCTCTATGCATTACAGAAAAAGAGTCTTTGGACGCTATATAGAGTCCATGATGCTCTCTAGACTTAATTAGAGTCCCCATGCACTCGTGGGAGCCTCATTACGCTTCCTAGATGCCCGTAGGAGCTTTGTGCACGGCAAAAAAAATCTTCGGAGGCCATCTAGAGTGCACGACGCTCTCCAGACTCAATTAGGCCTGGCATAGACTCATGGGAGCCCCACAACACCTCGTAGACAGCTGGGGGAGCTCTTTGCACTCCAAAAACACTTAAGAGGCAATCTAGAGTCTTCGATGCTCTCTAGACCCAATTAGGGTCACCGTGGACTCCTGGGAACCTCGCAACGCTTCCTAGACACCCGTGGTGGTAGCTCTGGGCACTCAAAAAAAAAAATTCAGGTGGTCGTCTTGCGTCCACGTCACTCTCTAAGCTCAATTAGAGTCGCGATACCCGCGTAGGAGCCTCACAACGCTTCCAAGGAACCCGTAGGAGCTTCCATGCGCACTCCAAAAAGTCCTAGGAGTCCTGTTAGAGGCTACCGCGCTCTCTAAACTGAATTAGAGTTGCCATGGACCTACGGGAGCCTCAAAATGCTTCCAAGACTCCCGTAGGAGTTCTATGCACTTCGAAAAATCCTAGGAAACTTGCTAGAGTCCACAACACTCCCTAGACTCAATTGGTGCCGCCATTGATTTGTGGGAGCCTCAAAACACTTCCTAGACTCCCGTAGGTGCTCTATGCATTCTAAAAAATTCTTTGGAGGCCACCTATAGTCAACAACAATATCCATACTCAATCAGAGTCGCCATAGACTCTTGGGAGCCTCACAACTCTTCCCAGACACCCGTGGGTGCTCTGGGCACTCAAGAAAGTTCTAGGAGGCTACCATGAGTCCATGATGCTGTCAAGACTCAATTAGAGTCGCCATAGACACGTGGGAGCCTCACAACCTTTCCCAGACACCTGTAGGAACTCCAAGATGTCTTACGAGGCCATATGGACTTGACGACGCTCTCTAAACTCAACTAGAGTCGCCACAGTCTCACGAGAGTCTCACAACGCTTCCTACACACCCGAAGGAGCTCCATGCACTCCAAGAAATCCTAGGAGTGTTGCAACGCTCTCTAGATACGATTAGAGTCGCCGTGGACGCATGGGTGCCTCAGAATGCTTCGTAGACACCCATAGGAGTTCCATGCACTTGAACAAATCCTAGTAGGTTTGCTAGAGTCCGCAACATTCCCTAGACTCCATTAGTGCCGCCATAGATTCCCGAAAGCCTCACAGCGCTTCTTTGACACCGTAGGAGCTCTATGCAATCCCAAAAATCTTTAGAGGCTCCCTCCAGTCTACGACGCGCTCTCTAGACTCAATTAGAATCGCTATAGACCCGTGTGGGAGCCTCAGAACGCTTCCAAGACAATCGTAGTAGTTCTATGCACCTCGCAAAATCGAAGGAGACTTACTAGAGTCCCCAACGCTCCCTAGACTAAATTTGTGTCACCATAGATTCGTTGGTGCTCTATGCACTCCAAAAAATCGTTGGAAGCCATCTACAGTCAACGATGATCTCTATACACAATCAAGGTCACCATAGGCTCTTGGGGGCCTCACAACTGTTCCTAGACTCCCATAGGTGCCCTAGGCGCTCAAAAAAAATTCTAGGACGCTCTCCTAAGTCTACGATGCTCTCTAGGCTCAATTAGAGTTGCTATACGCTCGTGGGAGCCTCGCAGGGCTTCCTAGACACCCGTAGGGCCCTTATGCAACCCAAAAAATCATTAGAGGCTCCGTCTAGTCCACGTTGCTCTCTAGACTCAATTGGAGTCGCCATAGACTCGTGGGAGCCTCACATCGCTTCCTAGACACCCCTAGGTCCCCTATGCACACCAAAAAAAAAAAAAAAAAAAATCTTTGGAGGCTATCTAGAGTCCACGATGCTCTCTAGACTTAATTAGGGTTGCCATGGACTCGTGGGAGCCCTATTAAGCTTCCTAGACACCCGTAGCAGCTCTATGCATTGCAGAAAAAGAGTCTTTGGACGCTATATAGAGTCCATGATGCTCTCTAGACTTAATTAGAGTCTCCATGCACTCGTGGGAGCCTCATTACGCTTCCTAGATGCCCGAAGGAGCTTTGTGCATTGCAAAAAAATATCTTCGGAGGCCATCTGGAGTCCACGACGCCCTCCAGACTCAATTAAGCCTGGCATAGACTCATGGGAGCCCCACAACACCTCGTAGACAGCTGGGGGAGCTCTTTGCACTCTAAAAACTCTTAAGAGGCAATCTAGAGTCTTCGATGCTCTCTAGACCCAATTAAGGTCACCGTAGACTCCTGGGAGCCTCGCAACGCTTCCTAGACACCCGTGGTAGCTCTGGGCACTCAAAAAAAAAATTTAGGTGGTCGTTTTGCGTCCACGTCGCTCTCTAAGCTCAATTAGAGTCGCGATACCTGCGTAGGAGCCTCACAACGCTTCCAAGGAACTCGTAGGAGCTTCCATGCGCACTCCAAAAAGTCCTAGGAGTCCTGTTAGAGGCTACCGCGCTCTCTAAACTGAATTAGAGTCTCCATGGACCCACGGGAGCCTCAAAACGCTTCCAAGACTCCCGTAGGAGTTCTATGCACTTTGAAAAATCCTAGGAAACTTGCTAGAGTCCACAACACTCCCTAGACTCAATTGGTGCCGCCATTGATTCGTGGGAGCCTCAAAACGCTTCCTAAACTCCCGTAGGTGCATTAAAAAAATAGCATGGGCTTCCACTATCTATAATATTTGGCAAGAGAGAAATAGAAGGTTGCATGATAACAGTTTTATGGGTGCTGATCAAGTGGTCATTAACATCATCAATGATGTTCGGCACAAAACTTCCACTTTCAAAGGAATTCAGGACAACTTTAGGCATAGGGATTTTTGTATGAATTGGGGTATCTCTTTAAATTGCCTCAATATGTGAGGTGGCTGATTGTTCTCCTTTTTTATTTACCTTCCTCGGGTTGTGAGGTTTGCTTGGCTCCTTTACACATTCTAGTAATCTTCCATTTCCATGGAAGTTTATTTCAATGTGTTTAGGTTTTTATTTTTCTTGGCCTTGGTTGCTTTGCTCCAGGCTTGTACTGCCCTCTTCTGTACATCTTTTTTTCTTTTATACAATTTCTCACTTACCCAAAAAAAAAAAAAAAAAAAAAAAAAAAAAAAAAAAAAAAAAAAAAAAACTCCCATAGGTGCTCTATGCATTCTAAAAAATTCTTTGCAGGCCACCTATGGTCAACAACAATATCCATACTCAATTAGAGTCGCCATAGACTCTTGGGAGCCTCACAACTCTTTCCAGACACCCGTGGGCGCTCTGGGCACCCAAAAAAGTTCTAGGAGGCTACCATGAGTCCATGATGCTGTCAAGACTCAATTAGAGTCGCCATAGGCACGTGGGAGCCTCACAACCTTTCCCAGACACCTGTAGGAACTCCAAGATGTCTTACGAGGACATATGGACTTGACGACGCTCTCTAAACTCAATTAGAGTCGCCACAGTCTCATGAGTGCCTCACAACGCTTCTTACACACCCGAAGGAGCTCCATGCACTCCAAGAAATCCTAGGAGTGTTGCAACACTCTCTAGATACGATTAGAGTCGCCGTGGACGCGTGGGTGCCTCAGAATGCTTCGTAGACACCCATAGGAGTTCCATGCACTTGAACAAATCCTAGTAGGTTTGCTAGAGTCCGCAACGTTCCCTAGACTCCATTAGTGCCGCCATAGATTCCCGAAAGCCTCACAGCGCTTCTTTGACACCCGTAGGAGCTCTATGCAATCCCAAAAATCTTTAGAGGCTCCCTCCAGTCTACGACGCGCTCTCTAGACTTAATTAGAGTCGCTATAGACCCGTGTGGGAGCCTCAGAATGCTTCCAAGACACCCGTAGTAGTTCTATGCACTTCGCAAAATTGAACGAGGCTTACTAGAGTCCACAACGCTCCCTAGACTAAATTTGTGTCACCATAGATTCGTTGGAGCTCTATGCACTCCAAAAAATCGTTGGAAGCCATCTACAGTCAACGACAATCTCTATACACGATCAGGGTCGCCATAGGCTCTTGGGAGCGTCACAACTATTCCTAGACTCCCATAGGTGCTCTAGGCGCTCAAAAAAAATTCTAGGATGCTCCCCTAAGTCTACGATGCTCTCTAGGCTCAATTAGAGTTGCCATACTCTCGTGGGAGCCTCGTAGCGCTTCTTAGACACCCGTAGGGCCCTTATGCAACCCAAAAAATCATTGGAGGCTCCGTCTAGTCCACGTGGCTCTCTAGACTCAATTGGAGTAGCCATAGACTCGTGGGTGCGTCACATCGCTTCCTAGACACCGCTAGGTCCCCCATGCACTCCAAAAAAAAAAAAAAAAAAATTCTTTGGAGGCTATCTAGAGTCCACGATGCTCTCTAGACTTAATTGGGGTTCCCATGGACTCGTGGGAGCCTTATTATGATTCCTAGACACCCGTAGGAGCTCTATGCATTGCAGAAAAAAAGTCTTTGGACGCTATATAGAGTCCATGATGCTCTCTAGACTTAATTAGAGTCCCCATGCACTCGTGGGAGCCTCATTACGCTTCCTAGATGCCCGTAGGAGCTTTGTGTACGGAAAAAAAAAAAAATCTTCGGAGGCCATCTGGAGTCCACAACGCTCTCCAGACTCAATTAGACCTAGCATAGACTCATGGGAGCCCCACAACACCTCGTAGACTGCTGGGGGAGCTCTTTGCACTCCAAAGACTCTTGAGAGGCAATCTAGAGTCTTCGATGCTCTCTAGACCCAATTAGGGTCACCGTAGACTCCTGGGAGCCTCGCAACGCTTCCTAGACACCCGTGGTAGCTCTGGGCACTCAAAAAAAAAATTCAGGTGGTCGTCTTGCGTCCACGTCACTCTCTAAGCTCAATTAGAGTCGCAATACCCGCGTAGGAGCCCCACAACGCTTCCAAGGAACCCGTAGGAGCTTCCATGCGCACTCCAAAAAGTCCTAGGAGTCCTGTTAGAGGCTACCGCGCTCTCTAATCTGAATTAGAGTCACCATGGACCCACGGGAGCCTCAAAATGCTTCCAAGACTCCCGTAGGAGTTCTATGCACTTCGAAAAATCCTAGGAAACTTGCTAGAGTCCACAACACTCCCTAGACTCAATTGGTGCCGCCATTGATTCGTGGGAGCCTCAAAACGCTTCCTAGACTCCCGCAGGTGTTCTATGCATTCTAAAAAATTCTTTGGAGGCCACCTACAGTCAACAACAATATCCATACTCAATCAGAGTCGCCATAGACTCTTGGGAGCCTCACAACTCTTCCCAGACACTCGTGGGTGCTCTGGGCACTCAAAAAAGTTCTAGGAGGCTACCATGAGTCCATGATGCTGTCAAGAGTCAATTAGAGTCGCCATAGGCACGTGGGAGCCTCACAACCTTTCCCAGACACCTGTAGGAACTCCAAGATGTCTTACGAGGCCATATGGACTTGACGACGCTCTCTAAACTCAATTAGAGTCGCCACAGTCTCATGAGAGCCTCACAACGCTTCCTACACACCCGAAGGAGCTCCATGCACTCCAAGAAATCCTAGGAGTGTTGCAACGCTCTCTAGATACGATTAGAGTCGCCGTGGACGCGTGGGTGCCTCAGAATGCTTCGTAGACACCCATAGGCATTCCATGCACTTGAATAAATCCTAGTAGGTTTGCTAGAGTCCGCAACGTTCCCTATACTCCATTAGTGCCGCCATAGATTCCTGAAAGCTCACAGCGCTTCTTTGACACCCGTAGGAGCTCTATGCAATCCCAGAAATCTTTAGAGGCTCCCTCCAGTCTACGACGCGCTCTCTAGACTCAATTAGAGTCGCTATAGACCCGTGTGGGAGCCTCAGAACGCTTCCAAGACACCCGTAGCTATTCTATGCACTTCGCAAAATTGAAGGAGGCTTACTAAAGTCCACAACGCTCCCTAGACTTAATTTGTGTCACTATAGGTTCGTTGGAGCTCTTTGCACTCCAAAAAATCGTTGGAAGCCATCTACAGTCAACGACGGTCTCTATACTCGATCAGGGTCGCCATAGGCTCTTAGGAGCCTCACAGTTATTCCTACACTCCCATAGGAGCTCTAGGCGCTAAAAAAAATTCTAGGAGGCTCCCCTGAGTCTACGATACTCTCTAGGCTCAATTAGAGTTGCCATACGCTCGTGGGAGCCTCGCAGTGCTTCCTAGAGACCCGTAGGAGCCTTATGCAACCCAAAAAATCATTGGAGGCTCTGTCTAGTCCACGTTGCTCCCTAGACTCAATTGGAGTCGTCACAGACTTGTGGGAGCCTCACATCGCTTCCTAGACACCCCTAGGTGCCCTATGAACCCCAAAGAAAATCTTTGGAAGCTATCTAGAGTCCACGATGCTCTCTAGACTTAATTAGGGTCCCCATGGACTCGTGGGGGCCTTATTATGCTTCCTAAACACCCGTAGGAGCTCTATGCATTGCAGAAAAAAAGTCTTTGGACGCTATCTGGAGTCTGTGATGCTCTCTAGACTTAATTAGAGTCCCCATGCACTCGTGGGAGCCTCATTACGCTTCCTAGATGCCCGTAGGAGCTCTGTGCACGGCAAAAAAAATCTTCGGAGGCCATCTGGAGTCCACGACGCTCTCCAGACTCAATTAGACCTGGCATAGACTCGTGGGAGCGCCACAACACCTCGTTAACAGCTGGGGGAGCTCTTTGCCCTCCAAAAACTCTTAAGAGGCAATCTAGAGTCTTCGATGCTCTCTAGACCCAGTTAGGGTCACCGTAGAATCTTGGGAGCCTCGCAACACTTCCTAGACACCCGTGGTAGCTCTGGGCACTCAAAAAAAAATTCAGGTGGTCGTCTTGCGTCCACGTCACTCTCTAACCTCAATTAGAGTCGCAATACCCGCGTAGGAGCCTCACAACGCTTCCAAGGAACCCGTAGGAGCTTCCATGCGCACTCCAAAAAGTCCTAGGAGTCCTGTTAGAGGCTACCGCGCTCTCTAATCTGAATTAGAGTCGCCATGGACCCACGGGAGCCTCAAAACGCTTCCAAGACTCCCGTAGGAGTTCTATGCACTTCGAAAAATCCTAGGAAACTTGCTAGAGTCCACAACACTCCCTAGACTCAATTGGTGCCGCCATTGATTCGTGGGAGCCTCAAAACGCTTCCTAGACTCCCGTAGGTGTTCTATGCATTCTAAAAAATTCTTTGGAGGCCACCTACAGTCAACAACAATATCCATACTCAATCAGAGTCGCCATAGACTCTTGGGAGCCTCACAACTCTTCCCAGACACTCGTGGGTGCTCTGGGCACTCAAAAAAGTTCTAGGAGGCTACCGTGAGTCCATGATGCTGTCAAGAGTCAATTAGAGTAGCCATAGGCACGTGGGAGCCTCACAACCTTTCCCAGACACCTGTAGGAACTCCAAGATGTCTTACGAGGCCATATGGACTTGACGACGCTCTCTAAACTCAATTAGAGTCGCCAAAGTCTCATGAGAGCCTCACAACGCTTCCTACACACCCGAAGGAGCTCCATGCACTCCAAGAAATCCTAGGAGTGTTGCAACGCTCTCTAGATACGATTAGAGTCGCCGTGGACGCGTGGGTGCCTCAAAATGTTTCGTAGACACCCATAGGCATTCCATGCACTTGAATAAATCCTAGTAGGTTTGCTAGAGTCCGCAACGTTCCCTAGACTCCATTAGTGCCGCCATAGATTCTCGAAAGCTCACAGCGCTTCTTTGACACCCGTAGGAGCTCTATGCAATCCCAGAAATCTTTAGAGGCTCCCTCCAGTCTACGACGCGCTCTCTAGACTCAATTAGAGTCACTATAGACCCGTGTGGGAGCCTCAGAACGCTTCCAAGACACCCGTAGCTATTCTATGCACTTCGCAAAATTAAAGGAGGCTTACTAAAGTCCACAACGCTCCCTAGACTTAATTTGTGTCACTATAGGTTCGTTGGAGCTCTTTGCACTCCAAAAAATCGTTGGAAGCCATCTACAGTCAACGACGGTCTCTATACTCGATCAAGGTCGCCATAGGCTCTTAGGAGCCTCACAGTTATTCCTACACTCCCATAGGAGCTCTAGGCGCTAAAAAAAATTCTAGGAGGCTCCCCTGAGTCTACGATACTCTCTAGGCTCAATTAGAGTTGCCATACGCTCGTGGGAGCCTCGCAGTGCTTCCTAGAGACCCGTAGGAGCCTTATCCAACCCAAAAAATCATTGGAGGCTCTGTCTAGTCCACGTTGCTCCCTAGACTCAATTGGAGTCGTCACAGACTTGTGGGAGCCTCACATCGCTTCCTAGACACCCCTAGGTGCCCTATGAACCCCAAAGAAAATCTTTGGAAGCTATCTAGAGTCCACGATGCTCTCTAGACTTAATTAGGGTCCCCATGGACTCGTGGGGGCCTTATTATGCTTCCTAAACACCCGTAGGAGCTCTATGCATTGCAGAAAAAAAGTCTTTGGACGCTATCTGGAGTCTGTGATGCTCTCTAGACTTAATTAGAGTCCCCATGCACTCGTGGGAGCCTCATTACGCTTCCTAGATGCCCGTAGGAGCTCTGTGCACGGCAAAAAAAATCTTCGGAGGCCATCTGGAGTCCACGACGCTCTCCAGACTCAATTAGACCTGGCATAGACTCGTGGGAGCGCCACAACACCTCGTTGACAGCTGGGGGAGCTCTTTGCCCTCCAAAAACTCTTAAGAGGCAATCTAGAGTCTTCGATGCTCTCTAGACCCAGTTAGGGTCACCGTAGACTCTTGGGAGCCTCGCAACACTTCCTAGACACCCGTGGTAGCTCTGGGCACTCAAAAAAAAATTCAGGTGGTCGTCTTGTGTCCATGTCGCTCTCTAAGCTCAATTAGAGTCGCGATACCCGCGTGGGAGCCTCACAACGCTTCCAAGGAACCCGTAGGAGCTTCCATGCGCACTCCAAAAAGTCCTAGGAGTCCTGTTAAAGGCCACCGCGCTCTCTAAACTGAATTAAAGTCGCCATGGACCCACGGGAGCCTCAAAACGCTTCCAAGACTCCCGTAGGAGTTCTATGCACTTCGAAAAGTCCTAGGAAACTTGCTAGAGTCCACAACACTCCCTAGACTCAATTGGTGCCGCCATTGATTCGTGGGAGCCTCAAAACTCTTCCTAGACTCCCGTAGGTGCTTTATGCATTCTAAAAAATTCTTTGGAGGCCACCCATAGTCAACGACAATATCCATACTCAATCAGAGTCGCCAGAGACTTTTGGGAGCCTCACAACTCTTCCCAGACCCCCGTGGGTGCTCTGAGCACTCAAAAAAGTTCTAGGAGGCTACCATGAGTCCATGATGCTGTCAAGACTCAATTAGAGTCGCCATAGGCACGTGGGAGCCTCACAACCTTTCCCAGACACTTGTATAGGAACTCTAAGATATCTTACGAGGCCATATGGACTTGACGACGCTCTCTAAACTCAATTAGAGTCACCATAGTCACATGAGAGCCTCAAAACGCTTCCTAGACACCTTAAGGAGCTCCATGCACTCCAAGAAATCCTAGGAGTGTTGCTACGCTCTCCAGACTCGATTAGAGTCGTCATGGACGCGTGGGTTCCTCAGAATGCTTCGTAGACACCCATAGGAGTTCCATGCACTTGAACAAATCCTAGTAGGTTTGCTAGAGTCCGCAACGTTCCCTAGACTCCATTAGTGTCGCCATAGATCCCCGAAAGCCTCACAGCGCTTCTTTGACACCCGTAGGAGCTCTATGCAATCCCAAAAATCTTTAGAGGCTCTCTCCACTCTACGACGAGCTCTCTAGACTCGATTAAAGTCGCTATAGACCCGTGTGGGAGCCTTAGAACGCTTCCAAGACACTCGTAGCTGTTCTATGCACTTCGCAAAATCAAACGAGGCTTACTAGAGTCCACAACGCTCCCTAGACTTAATTTGTGTCACTATAGATTCGTTGGAGCTCTATGCACTCTAAAAAATCGTTGGAAGCCATCTACAGTCAACGACGGTCTCTATACCCAATCAGGGTTGCCATAGGCTCTTGGGAGCCTCACAACTGTTCCTAGACTCCCATAGGAGGTCTAGGCGCTAAAAAAAAATTCTAGGATGCCCCCTTGAGTCTACGATGCTCTCTAGGCTCAATTAAAGTTGCCATACGCTCGTGGGAGCCTCGCAGCGCTTCCTAGACACCCGTAGGGCCCTTATGCAACCCAAAAAATCATTGGAGGCTCCGTCTAGTCCACGTTGCTCTCTAGACTCAATTGGAGTCGCCATAGACTCGTGGGAGCCTCACATCGCTTCCTAGACACCCCTAGGTCCCCTATGTACTCCAAAAAAAAAAAAAAAAAATCTTTAGAGGCTATCTAGAGTCCACGATGCTCTCTAGACTTAATTAGGGTTCCCATGGACTCGTGGGAGCCTTATTATGCTTCCTAGACACCCGTAGGAGCTCTATGCATTGCAAAAAAAAAGTCTTTGGACGCTATCTAGAGTCCAAGATGCTCTCTAGACTTAATTAGAGTCCCCATGCACTCGTGGGAGCCTCATTACGCTTCCTAGTTACCCATAGGAGCTCTGTGCACAGCAAAAAAAATCTTCGGAGGCCATCTGTAGTCCACGACGCTCTCTAGACTCAATTAGACCTGGCATAGACTTGTGGGAGCCCCACAACACCTCGTAGACAGATGGGGGAGATCTTTGCACTCCAAAAACTCTTAAGAGGCAATCTAGAGTCTGCGATGCTCTCTAGACCCAATTAGGGTCACCGTAGACTCTTGGGAGCCTCACAACGCTTCCTAGACACCCGTGGTAGCTCTGGGCCCTCAAAAAAAAAATTAAGGTGGTCGTCTTGAGTCCACGTCGCTCTCTAAGCTCAATTAAAGTCGCGATACCCTCGCGGGAGCCTCACAACGCTTCCAAGGAACCCGTAGGAGCATCCATGGAACCCGTAGGAGCATCCATACGCACTCCAAAAAGTCCTAGGAGTCCTGTTAGAGGCCACTGCGCTCTTTAAACTGAATTAGAGTCGCCATAGACCCACGGGAGCCTCAGAACGCTTCTAAGACTCCCGTAGGAGTTCTATGCACTTTGAAAAATCCTAGGAAGCTTGCTAGAGTCCACAACACTCTCTAAACTCAATTAGTGCCGCCATTGATTCGTGGGAGCCTCAAAACGCTTCCTCGACTCCCGTAGGTGCTCTATGCATTCTAAAATATCTTTGGAGGCCACCTATAGTCAACGACAATATCCATACTCAATCAGAGTCGCCATAGACTCTTGACAGCCTCACAAATCTTCCCAGACTCCCGTGGGTGCTCTAGGCACTCAAAAACGTTCTAGGAGGCTACCATGAGTCCATGATGCTGTCAAGACTCAATTAGAGTCGCCATAGGCACGTGGGAGCCTCACAACCTTTCGCAGACACCTGTAGGAACTCCAAGATATCTTACGAGGCCATATGGACTTGACGATGCTCTTTAAACTCAATTAGAGTCGCCATAGTCTCGTGAGAGCCTCACAACGCTTCCTAGACACCCGAAGGAGCTCCATGCTCTCTAAGAAATCCTAGGAGTGTTGCTACGCTCTCTAGACTCGATTAGAGTCGCCGTGGGCGCGTGGGTGCCTCGGAATGCTTCGTAGACACCCATAGGGGTTCCATGCACTTGAACAAATCCTAGTAGGTTTGCTAGAGTCCGCAATGTTCCCTAGACTCCATTTGTGTCGCCATAGATTCCCGAAAGCCTCACAACGCTTCTTTGACACCCATAGGAGCTCTATGCAATCCCAAAAATCTTTAGAGGCTCTCTCCACTCTACGACGCGCTCTCTAGACTCAATTAGAGTCGCTATAGACCCGTATAGGAGCCTCAGAGCGCTTCCAAGACACCCGTAGCAGTTCTATGCACTTTGCAAAATCGAAGGAGGCTTACTAGAGTCCACAACGCTCCCTAGACTTAATTTGTGTCACCATAGATTCGTTGGAGCTCTATGCACTCCAAAAAATCGTTGGAAGCCATGAACAGTCACCGACGGTGTCACACCCCATTTTTGCACCACCTTAATAGGGCTCATCATTTCATGCATGCTTTTGTTTTGTTTTTTAGTCTAGTCACTTGCATTAGTTTTCTAGAGTCACAAGGACAATGGATATGAGTTTTGGTTCAATTCGGAGTTGATCTTGAGGGATAATAAGAGCTTTTGCGACTTGAGGGGCATAATCGTCTTTTAAGTCCCAAACTTTTCATTTGACCTTGGAATGATCTCCAAATTGTCAATTAGAGTTCGTATGGATGCACATGAGATATTTCTATGTTCAATTTGATAAATCAATGGCTCGAGATTAAAATGGCTCGACGTAGTTCAAGTTAGTTAATTGACCATCCTTTGGGTTAGCTCTAATTAACTCACAATTACCAATAAAATCTTTTTAAATTGACTTTCATTAGTCATCATTTTACCCCCAAAAGTGTTTTATGAAGTTCAATTTTGATATGGAAAGCATTTGGTTTGATCCTATGTGCATACCTATGCTTAGCGAAGGTAAAGCATAGCGGTTAACCGCCTTTGTCAAACCTAACCATGCCCCCATGGTTAGTAGTTTTCACCCAAAAATGTTCAAAAATGTATTCTTCATTGAAACACGGTCGTTTTGGCTTTTGTTTCATCAAAATCGGAGTTCATTTGGCCCTTGAAACACTTCTAGAAGGATTAGGAATCAAAATAGGGCAAAAAGCTGATGTGGGCTCGGGTGACCACCCAAGCCCGGGCGGCTAGCCGCCTGGGCCCAGGATGCTAGCCGCCCAGCCTTGGGAGGTCACCCGAGGCCACTTTCCTATTTTCACTCTAACTCCTTGCTGAAGCAAACTCTTGCCTATTTTGACGTATTTGGGCTCTTTTGGACGAGTTTCCTTCTAATTTTTGGTAACTTCTGAGTTACTTAAGCCCCAAGGGGGTCTCTAATAGCCCTTGGATTAATTCTTAGGGTTTTAATCCCAGCCATTGGTTAATCCTAATTGAACTCTATAAATACCCCCTATGCTGCAGCACAAGGGGAGCCACTTGATGCATTAAAACTTAAGTATTTTGAGAGAGAATAAGATAGAGGGACTTGAAGGAGAGCTGGAGTTCTTGCTGTAGCCTTGGAGAGGATTGGTTCAAGTCATCCATAAGGGCAAGGGAGAGTCTCTACAACAGCAAGGAAGTTTGTTCTTAAGGTATTCCTCCCTCTTTATTTATGCTGAATATGGGTTTTCATATAGGATAGGCTTATTGCATGTTAAAGGTAGCTTTTTTTATCATGTATTAACACTCTAGCTAGTTAATATACATGGAATATCTACTGTTTATCATAATTTTAGCATGCTTTAGGGCTGTCCTTTGTGTTTTTTAAGCATAGTTGTGATTCTTGTGCTCCCGTCGTCCTTGTTTTAGAATAGGGTCATTGCATGTTAGTGTTAGGGTTTCTTATCATGTTTTATTGCTTTAGTTGGTTAATATGCATGATTTAGGTTCTGTTTAGGTTTATTTTAGCATGATTGAGGTTTGTTTTGTGTGTTTTTAAGCATATTTGTGAGTTTAGGGTTTTAGTGTCCTTGTTTTATGCTAGTTTTCATACAGCATGTTAAAGTAGGTCTTTTTATTGTTTTTTCTTTGTAGTTGCTGTATATGTTTTACATATGGAGTAAATATGATATTTTTGCATGCATGTTAGTTGATTTCTAGGGTTTTTATGCATGATATGATTTTAGGATTGTGTTAGGGCTTATGAAAGTTTGCTGTTTTTGCTGTTAGCATGCTTAGTGGATGATTTTAGGCCTTAGTACTATTCTGTCCAGATTTGCATGTTAGTGTTTTTGCATGGTTTTGAGCACGTGTAAGAGTGCAAATAGGTGTGGTAATTGTCCTATGGCAAATAGGGCTGCCAATGCTTGAAATGGCTAATGCTTGGAGCAATTGCGCTCAGGTAAGTGGGTGTGAAGGTGCCCCAATTCACCTTTCCTCCTAATTCTTTCTCTTCTCCCTCTCTAGGGTTAGTTTTTAATACAAGTCTATGGTTTCCTTCAATAATAAATTCTGTTTTTTATCAAGGTTTCCATTTTATGGAATTTTCCTAATTTCAAACTTGGTTTATCTATCATATTCAACTCTTTTTCAAATAAGGAAACCTAGGGTTTTTACCATAGGTTTGTATTAAGTCTTAACCCTAGTTCTAATCGAATTACGTGGACTTTGATTCATGTATTTCGTTACATGGTACGTAGGCGCTCTTCATGAGGCTCAAGTCCGTTCTAGGATCCAAGTATCCTAGATTTCTTTCTTTCTTTCTTTTCTTCTTTTTATTTTCTGTTTTATTTGCTTATTATACATGGATGGATGAATGAAATATATGATATGCATGCAATTCTTGTGATGATATACTTGCTGATTTTTGTATGGAAAGATCTTAATTTAGCCCAAATAAACCGAGAGACCGAAAGGGTGACATGGGTGCCTATAGGCTTTGCTTAGAACCTTCCCATGTCATAACTTAGCCTCCAAATCCCCGATTTCTTTGGTTTCCAAAAGACTGTTTTTGCCTTTCCTTTTTAAACATGGAGTCATTCAATTGTTTTCCTAAAACAAAACTGTTTTAAGGTTTTCCTTATTTCCTTTAAAAAATAAGGTGGCGACTCCTTTTCTTTTTCAAACCTATTTTCTTTCCAATCCTTGTGGGCCCAATTTCCGGGGTTCACAGTTTGGCTAAGTTAATTTCTTATGTTTAATTAAAATCAATCACATTGCATCCGCTTGATTGTGTGCTTTCATTTATTGCATTGTGTGCGCAAACTCTTGCATGCTAGGATCGATGTCCCTCGATGTATCCTTGCCAACGATGGGCCTAGTTTCAACTTTGGTTTTCCTGATTCCAAGTGTTGGGGCGAAAGCTATCAACCTCTCTTGCCTAATACCCTTGGGCTTGCCCTTGCGTATATTGAATGAGTTAATCACGTACTGCTGGACCCACGCGGCGTTCCTGATGCCACATGTGGTTAGGTATAAGGATTGCTCAAGCAAGTGAAGGACCCCAGCCTATCCTCTCTTAGTTCATGTAGTGGGCCTTATAGGACACTATGGTCTCACCATTATGCACCCACAATTGTTTGTAATGATGCTATGCCGTGTTTGTGGTGTGAGGCTTTATATCTTATGCCCTTAACATAGACCTTTAAACCCTAACCTTCGTTAAGGCCATGGGTTAGGAGGAATAAATTAAGGAAGTAAGATATAAAGCTATGTTTGTGATGTGCTAATCCATGGGAATTGATTAAACCTAATTGAAGGATTCTATACCCTATTCTTTTAAACATACCTGTGAACCCCAGAAATGGTTAAGGCCCACAGGAGGGTTTAAAAGTCGCCAATCTGTGGACCCAGGAAAAGAGGGCCCACGAATGGGTTTGGAAAAAGAAAGGAGTCGCCACCTTATTTTTTAAAGGAAACAAGGAAAACCCTAAAAACGGTTTTGTTTTAGGAAAACAAAAGATTGACTCCATATTTAAAAATGGAAAGGCAAATGATCTTTTGGAAACCAGAGAATTCGGGGATTCGGAGGCTAAGTTACGATATGGGAAGGTTCTAGGCAAAGCCTATAGGCACCCATATCGCCCTAAACGGTCTCTTAATTTAATTGGGCTAAATCAAAGTCTTAATCACACATAAATCAACAGTTATCATCACAAGACAGCATGCATATCATTCATTCATTCATCCATATAATCATGTAAATCAAAGAAAAAACAGAAAAAAGAAGGAGGGGAGAGAAAACCTAGGATACTTAGTATCCTAGGGCGGACTTGAACATCACGAAGAGCGCCTACGTACCATGTATGGAAATACATGGATCAAAGTCCACGTAGTTCGAAAGGGAATAGGGTTATAACCTAATCAAGGCCTATGGTAAACCCTAAGTTTCCTTTCAAGTAAAACATGGTAAGTTTCCAAAATAAATGATTCTCAAAGGATTTTTGGTAAGATATGGAATTTTGATAAGAAATGGAAACCTTGATTCAAAAGGCAATTTTTTTATGAAAGGAAACTATAGGAATTACCATACCCCTCTATTAGGAAACAACCCTAGGGGGGGGGGGAAAGGAAAGTTTCAAGGAAAAGGAAAGAAGGGTGAATTGGGGCACCCTCACACCCTACTTACCTTAAGCAAAAGCAACCTGTCAAAGTAACCACCCTATTGCATAGGGTAATTACCTTATTTGTAAGATTTCATCTCACAATAGCCAAAATAACCACCCCACATTGGTGGGGTAGTTGCACCTGTTGTACCTGTCAAAGCACCTGCAATTTCCATGCAAACATACCAAAAATGCCAACCAAACAAGCTAGATTCCAAATCAAGCCATTATCATGCCCAAACATGGGCTAACACATGCTCAAAATATCATATCAAGGACAAATAACAGATCTGGACAGAATTGAAATAAGGCTTAAAATCAACCACAAGTCATGCAACAACATGAATCATAAGCTAACTGAAGCCCTAATTCAACCCTACATGCAATGACATGCAAAAAACCCTAAAATCAACTACTATGAATGCAGAAAAATGTCATAGCTATCAAATATGCAGCACATATATGTCAACTATGAAGAAAACACAAGAAAAAACCCTAAGCTATCATGCTATATGCAACTTTCCTAATACAAGGATGAATGAAACCCTAGAATCACAATTGTGCTCAAAATCACATAAAATAACTCTAAATCATGCAAAGCCCATCATAGACATCATGCTAATCATGCATATTAATCAATAGAAGCATCCACACATGAGAAAAATACAAGCTTGCACATGAAATATAGCTATTCTAAACATAAACTCCATTTCAGCACTAAGGAAACCCTAGAATCCCAAACATGCAGCCAATCACATGGAACATCATCCTAGCATACTAAACAGCCCATAAATATTATCCTAATCATGCATACATTCCAATGGAAGCAACAAAACACAATAAAAACATAAGCTCTAATATGCCAAAGAGTTATTTCATACAGAAAACCATTTTAAGCACCTAAGAAACCCTAAAGTCCCAAACATGCAGTAAATCACATGGAATAACATCCTAGCATACTAAACAGCCCACAAACATTATCCTAATCATGCATACTAACTAATAGAAATAGCAAAACACAACAAAAACACAAACTTTAATATGCAAAAGAGTTATTTCATGCAGAAAACCATTTCAGCACTAAGGAAACTCTAAAGTCCCAAACATGCAGTAAATCACATGGAATAACATCCTAGCATACTAAACAGCCCACAAATATGATCCTAATCATGCATACTAGCTAATAGAAGCAGCAAAACATAATAAAAACACAAACTTTAACATGAAATAATGACTATTCCATGTAAAACCCTAGAAAAGACTCTAAAAAACCCTAAAAACACAAAGACTCATAAAACCACATAGAATGACATTATATCATGCAAAACCAGCCATAGACAATATCCTAATCATGCATTCTAAGCATTAGAAGCATCAACACATGATAAAACAATAAGCTTTTAACATGAAGTAATGCAAAGCTATGTAAAAAACCTAGTTTGAATGAAAGAGAGAAAGGGGGGAGGGGCATACCTATGGTGGCTGCTGTAGAGAGTCCTCCTCCTCTTGTGTGCTGCTGGAAATTCCTTCCTTCAAGCCTTCAAGCAATGCTCTAGCCTTCCTTCAAGCCTTCTCTTACACTCTCTCACTCAAAGTTTAGGTTAAACTACCCTAAGGATGGCTGCCATAGCCTCCAATGTCCCTCTCACTTCAGAAATTCCCTCCAAGTGGCCTCCCCTATTGCTGAAGTATAAGGGGGTATTTATAGGGATTGAGGGAAAATCCTCAATGGTTGGGATTAAAACCCTAGGGATTGATCCAAGGGCTCTTAGAGGTTACCTTGGGGCTCAAGTAGGTCAAAAAGGGCTGAAATTAGGGTTAAATGGCGGCCAAAGGCGAGCAAATCCGAGAAAATAGGATGGGAGCCGCGTCAAGGCTCAAAAAAAGAAAGTGGCTCGGGTGACCACCTGGGGCTGGGCGGCTAGCAGCCTGGGCCCAGGCGGCTAGCCGCCCAGGCCTGGGTGGTCACCCGAGGCTCTGTCAGCATATGCCCATTTTTGACCCCTTTGACTTCCAAATGTGTTTTAGGGTTCAAATTAACTCCGATTTTGACGAAACGAAAGCCAAAACGACCGTGTTTCGAAGGGGAATGTAATTTGAGTCACTTGAGGGTGAGAAACCCTAGCCATGGCTGCATGGTTGAATCCTACAAAGGTGGTTAACCGCTATGCCTCACCATCGCTTAGCTTAGGTATGCACATAGGGTCGCACCGAATGCTTTCCAATTCGAAATTCAACCTCCCTAAACACATTTGGGGATGAAATCAAGACCAATCAAGGTCAAATGAGTAGTCATAGAGTGAAAATCATGAGCCAATTCGAGCTAACCCGAAGTAGGTCTTTTAGCCAACCTAAGCCTTAATGAGCCATTCTAATCCCGAACCTTCAATTCATCGAATTGAACCCACAAATACCTCAAATACAACCATATGAACTCCAATTGGCAACTTGGAGATCATTTCAAGGTCAAATGGAAAGTTTGTGATCAAAAAGACGATTATGCCCCTCAAGTCACAAAAGTTCTAATTAACCCTCGAGATCAACTCCAAATCGAACCAAAATTCATACACACCATCCTTAGGACCCTAGAAACTCAATGCAAAAGACTAGACTCAAAAAGGAAACAAAAAGACACATGCAATGACAAACCCTAGCTAAGGTGACAAAAATGGGGTGTGACAGAAGCCCCTCATTGGTGAGCAAGTTTCACTTGCAAGCCAATGACCAAAAGAACAACCCATTTTTGCCCGGGGAATTGATTTAATCAAGACCCACTGGGGAAAAGAGGGTAAACATATCATTGAATTCTTCGAATTCATCATACACAAGCACAAAGGTACTCTTCATAAGTTCTACAGAACTCCTCTCATACTGTATACCAGTTTCACTGGGGAACAAGATGAGGTATCCACAGCTTACATCGAACTTTGTTCGATGAAAGGTCTTCCAATTCTATGCCAGTGACAACTGGCGAATGGTACGAGGTAACATTATGCCATCAAGGCCATCCCAAAATATGAGAAAGATACATCCTTCTCATATTCAAACCGTCAAGGTTATTACTCAATTATCAAGGTAATCACATCCCATACTGCACCAGTGACAACTGGTGAATAATACGAGGTATCCATAGCTTACATCGAACTTCGTTCGATGAAAGGTCTTCCCATACTATGCCAGTGACAACTGGCGAATAGTACGAGGTATCCATAACTTACATCGAACTTCGTTCGATGAAAGGTCTTCCCATACTGTACCAGTGACAACTGGTGAATAGTACAAGGTATCCATAGCTTACATCGAACTTCGTTCGATGAAAGGTCTTCCCATACTTTGCCAGTGACAACTGGCGAATAGTACGAGGTAACACCATGCCATCAAGGCTATCTCAAAATATGAGAAAGATACATCCTTCTCATATTCAAACCATCAAGGTTATCATTGAAATAACACGAGAAAGATCACGTCCTTCTCTTGCTCAAATCAATCAAGGTAAACACATACCACAGGAAGCCATCAAGGCTATCTCAAAACATGAGAAAGATACATCCTTCTCATATTCAAACCATCAAGGTTATCATTCAATTGTTAAGGTAGTCACATAGCACGAGGAAGGTCACAACCTTCAATCAGGGTAAACACATACCATTGGGAAAGATCGCATCTTTCAAGTCATCAAGGTAAACATAGGACGTGAGAAAGATTGCATCCTTCTCATATCAAACTCTCAAGGTGAACACATAGCATGAGAAAGATCGCGCCCTTCTCATAATCAAACCATCAAGGTCAACATAAATCATGGGAAAGATTGCATCTTTCAAGTCATCAAGGTAAGCATGTAATCATGAGAAAGATTTCATCTTTCTCTCACTAAGTCATCAAGACAAAGGTAAGCTTTTACTTACCAACACACAACAAGTTCACCAAGTCATCTCACATGGAGGCTATTCACGCCTCAACTCAAACACCAACTCATATAGGAGACACAATTATCTCATGAAAGCAATCATTCACATGCAAATAGGGAAGGTATCTTTATCCCAAATGACAACAAATCATAGTGACATAGGAGGGAATTCATCCCTAATGATCAAAAATCATATGCATAGAGAGGGTTGTTCAACCCTACTAGCATGCCATGCCCACACAAGGGCCACCAATGCAATCTCTTTCAAATCATTTCATGTCGAACAATGTCAAGATATTCATTCATTTTTCAACTCAAAACATGCTTGAGATTTCATCTCAAAGAGGGTTCAAAAGCGCGAATAGGCGAGCAAAGGCCAAACGAGCGCAACGGAGCGAGCAAGGGAGGCTGACCACCTGGCTGCTGGTGGCTTGCCGCCCAAGCCCAGGCGGCTTGCCGCCCCATGCTAGGCGGTTACCCGAGGCTGGTGCTGCCCAGTTTGAGGGTTTTTAAACCCTTGACTCCCCATTTGTTGCACACACACACCCAATTCGAAAATAGAGAGTTTCTCTCTCTAGAAACTCATTCCATCTTCTCCAAACACTCACAAACACATTCTCAATCAAAGTTTCACTTTCAATTCAAGTTGTGTGCATGAAATAGCATCAAGAACAAGTCATTCAACAACAAAAACCAGCATCAATCATCAAGTTGCAAGATCAAATTCATCATCTTTCTTATCAAACCCATTTTTCTCACATACAAGCTCAACCACCAACAATGGCTTCTAGCAATGATTCCAACATCAAGTATCCATATTATGTGATCAAGAATACATACAAGGCACCAATCTATGATGCATCCCAAGACAAGGTGTTGCTTGAACCTAAGAAGCATCTCTCCTACCTCCATTCCCAACATGAGGTTAGTTCTTCCCAACTTAACATGTTTATCATGAAATTTTGATTTCTATTGGATAAAATGCATTCCCATGATCTTCTTTTGATTGTTTCTATCATTGTTAAGCCAAGTTCATTGATTTGGCAAGGATTGAATGTGCAAAAAGCTTGTTTCCCAATGCTTGAGAAAAGATGCCCACCAAGTGTTTGATAAAATGCCAAAGAGACAAAACATGTTCAATTCTTGAAAAATCAATTGGTTTGCATTGTAGAACCAAGTCATATGGTCTTGGCAAGGATTTGATATACAAAAATCTTTCATTTCAATGCTTGAAAACAAGTCACACACCAAGTGTTCGATAAAATGCCCGAAAGGCAAAAACATGTTCAATCCTTACAAAACCAATGAATTTGAATACACAAAGTCATGGGCATTCATTTCTAATTCATTTCATGAATCAAAACCCATATTTTAAAACTTTTGGAAAACCACTTGAAATCAATTACCAATGTATGCCCAATATCTCTATGTTTTCTATGCTAACTCAATACACAATCTTTTGACATAGCCCGACTTCCAAAGTCTCCGTACAAGGACATCAATAAAGGGACTCATCTCTTGGTGGAGACATATGAATCATGCCCAACCACGTGCTCGCAAGATAGTAAAGAAGGCGGGTTTTGGGCCTTTCCTAGATGCTCTATGGAACGAGCAATGGGATAGGCAAGCATTGTTTGCCTTGACAGAGCTATGGTGGGACACCACCAACACTTTCCATTTTAGCTTCGGGGAGATGACCATGACCCCTAAGGATTTTACCATGATAACTGGGTTGAGCTTGAAAGGCAAGCGCTTGGAATACTACGAACAAGCCAACATGGACCAGAACTACATAGTAGCTCTACTCGGGGTTGAAGCGGAACTAAGCCCAAAAGGTGTGCGCCGTACTTGGCTCTACAACACCTTTGCCACTGAAGAAGAGAGTGAGGGGACGGATCCCAAATACATTGTGAGAGCTTTCTTGCTCTACATGATTTCATGCACCTTCTTTGCGGGCACCAATGACATGGCTCGACTTGAGTTGCTAGCTAGCATGGAAGATGTGAACAAAATTGGGAGATACAATTGGGGTGGAGCTGCTTTCGCAAACATGTATCGCTCCATGACTGACATGTCCCGAGGAGTTGCAAAGAACTTTGGGGGACTTCCTTTCGTTTGGGAGGTAACAAAGAACATTCAATTCTCTATTATTTCCCGAAACTTAACACATACATGATTTCCTCTATATCTTTGATTTTCCACAGATATGGTACTACGAGTACCTGAACATGTGTCGCCCAACTCTTGCTAGTGATGCCATGTCATGGCCCATCCTTCAGAATTATGCTCCATCTTGCTTGGCTACAAGAGCCTCCAATCGACACGATTATGCCCATGCAAGGGCATATCTTGCTAGCTTGACTGTTGATATGGTAAAATCTTTCTTTCTCTTTCTCTTTTTTATCTTTTTTCTTTCATTTCTCATTTCAAACTCAACAGGTGGAATGGGATCCATGGAGGTTGTGGGAGCATAGGCTACCTGAGAAGTACTCCTCTTGTTTGGAGTTGACAAGCAAAAGGGTCCTTTTTGAAGGCCCCACAGGTAGAAGCTGGTATCTTGGGGAACGAGTCCTGAGACAAGTCCATGGAAACATGAATGCAGCTGTGACACCTTCCATGCCACCAGAGAACATGAGGCACACTAGCCACCTAGCGGGTGATGAACTAGAAGAAGCTCTGAGGGGTTGGGATGCTGAGGGATTCACCTCCCCTCGCATAGAATACACTGCCTTTTGCCGACAATATCTAATGAATCCTAGGGTCACTGGTCTCCCACCTCAAGGGGTGAGCTCCCCACACTCTTAAACTCTTTTTAAGATTATAAGAAAGACTCCATTTGACAAATATTTGAATTTCAGGGCCGACGGGCAAGGGGACACAGCTCCACAGTTGGATCTGCCACTGGGATGACTTACAATGACGAGGATGAGGACCTTGAAGGAAATCAACCTCCACCCCTCCCACAACTAAATTGGTATGTGAACTTGTGCAGTGGGACAAAATTTGTGAAGACTGACATTACCCATCCACCATTCGATGAATATCCCAAGATCGATCCATATTATGAGAATGTGAGTTCTAAACTCTTATCTTCTTGAAATTGGATTCTTTCATTATTGTTAACCATGTTTATACTCTCCTAGGTTCCACGGGAGTATGCCCAGGAATGCATTGAACTCAATGAAGGATTGAGGAGGGATCTTGTGCGAATGAGTTTAGAGAACTCAGTTCTGGAAGCACGCCTGAATCCCCAAGTGAGTGATCATCTTATTAGCTTTCAACTAGGATTGGCACCATTACCCTCCTAACTCATTATCTTTGTTTGCAACAGGCATCATCGTCTAATCCACCACAGGATATGCCCCCTTCTAGAGCACCTCGTTCAGGGCATGATGGAGCTGGGCCAAGTCGAAAGAGAAGGCCCACGGGAAATCATTGAGTTTCACTGACCTCTTGTTAGGAATGTTTGGAACTTACTATCTTCTTGTCATGTACTAATTAGGAATTTCAATTCCCAACCTTGAACCTTTATTATGGATACTTGATGAATCTATGTTGAACTTTATTGCAATGATATGATCTTGTATTGAGTGAAAAATGGGCTTAAATCAAGCACAAAAAAGTCAAAACATCACAAAAGAGCCAAACGAAGGCATAACAAGGCAAAAATGGGCGAAACAAGACGGCGGCCTCGAGTGACCACCTGGGGCTGGGCGGCTAGCCGCCTGGGCCCAGGCGGCTAGCCGCCCAGGCCTGGGTGGTCACCCGAGCCCGAAGCGGTGTTTCGCCTGATTTTAGGAAACTTCCTATTTTGACGGGATTCCACCTTCCAAAACACTGATTTCCGAATTTTTTCCTATAAAAGCACATCCAAGGGGTCTCAAACCCTACTAACATTCATTGAGAGCAAGTTATGGAAGCCCTAGACAAACTCTTGAGTGATTTTCTGAAGGTTATGAGTGCGGAGGCAAGGAAGGAGTTCAAGCGCTACTGCCTGGATCCGTTGTTTTCTTTGATGCATGTGAAGCTTGAAACCACTCTTCTTACTGCTGCTACATATTTTTGGGATCCCCAACTTCATGTATTCCGCTTCAACTATGAAGAACTATGCCCAACAATGGAAGAGTTCTGCGCTTTGTATGGAGTTTCACCTGTAGGACCTTTCATTCTCCCTACTCCACGCTCAAGTTACTCGATTTCCTTCTCCAACTTCCTTGGGATTTCTCAACAAGAGGCCTCCATATTTGTGAAGGATCACATGGTGAACCTTATGGAAATAGCAACTTCCTTCTTGGCCCATGACAGCAAAGGTACCTTGAATTTCAACCTTCCTACTCAACATGCTCTTGCTTTCTGTTTGATTGGTCGCTTCCTTATCTCCACGGGGACTCTCTATGTCCCTATTCAAATTTGTGAACTGATCCATTTTCTTCTTGAACATAACAACCTGATTCCCATGGTGCTAGCTGAAACCCTCAATAGTTTAGACAAAGTTCATGATAACCCCCAAGCCCCATTAGGAGGGAGCCCCATTCTACTGCAGATGTGGCTTCTTGAAAGGCTTAATTTCTTATCCCCTACCACCATTAATCCATACAAACCCCAACATTATTGTTGCCGTCGAGTTGAACTCCCTGGTCAATTTTCTTTGAGGGAATGGTTAGGCTACTTCCAAACTCTCTCATGGCGAAACATCAAGTGGTTTGTCTCCATATGGGGATGCAAGGAACAAATTCTTCTTCGAACTTCTGGGTGTGCTATGGTCAAGCTTATAGGGTTGAAATCAACTTCCTTCTATTGGACTTCAAGAATCCTTCGTCAAATGGGTGCCATGCAAACCATACCTACTTCTATGGTATTTGATCATTCTGTCGAACCCGTGGGCCCCACAATGGTTAAGTGGGCCAAGACTAGATGGACTGACCAACTGAAACTGACTCGAGTTGAAAACACTGATGGGCCTTATGTCATGAGCCCTGAATACAAGACATGGTTGAAGACTAGCTTGGGTGAAAGAGAAACCATACGCAGGGAAAGGATTTATGACCTTATCAAGGACACAAAGCTTGGATTTTGCAGGGAAGATATTCTGAAAGCAGTGGAAGCAGCACATGCTCATGACTTGCGAAAGAAGCGAAGACTTGAAAGAAAAGCAAACCAAGAGACTCTGAAGAAAAACAAAAAGACTTGAAGACTTTTAGAAATAGGTTATCTATGGCATGTCAATAGTTCTTTATCTAACATCAATAAATTGTTATGTCAATCAATTAGTTCTAAATGAATTGCCAATAATAATTCAATTTTGAGATTTGTTGTTGTGGTGTTGTTTGGACCGCACCCAAGGTAACTTTATGGGCTGCCTACGTATCCCCATCCTTTTTTCATTTTTTTTTTCATTTTTCTTCATTTTTCTCTTTTTTCATTTTTTTTTTTTTTTTTTTTTTTTTAGGAATGGGGAATCAGGCCCTCGTAGTTCAAATGCCTTAACTTTTGCCTAGGCCGCCCTTATGGGTTTTCAACCTAGCAGGCCTTACACATAATACTTCTTCAATTGATCCAAATTGGTAGGACGAGCGAACTCAATTCCATCCAAATCCTTGAGGCGAACAGCCCCTGCTGGTAATATCTCCTTGATAACATACGGGCCACCCCAACTTGGCTTGAACTTCCCTCGTGGATCAAAAATTGGAGCTCTGATTTCTTTCAACACCAAATCCCCTGTCTTCAAACCTCGGTCTTTGACATGCTTGTTGAATGCTCTCGCAACCCTTCGCTGATATCCCTGCACATGATACAAGGCCCTCAATCGCCTTTCATCGAGCAATGCCAGCTCATCATAACGGTTCTTAACCCAATCTGCTTCTGCTATCTGACTCTCCATAGCAACCCGTAATGACGGTACCTCCAACTCAATAGGCAAAACAGCCTCCATCCCATACACCAAGGAATAAGGGGTAGCCCCTGTTGATGATCTCACAGATGTTCTATAGCCCCACAAGGCTAATGGCAACTTCTCATGCCAATCAGTGTAGGTGTCAGCTGTTTTCTGTAGTATCTTCTTAACATTCTTGTCGGCGGCCTCCACTGCTCCATTAGTCTGCGGGCGATAAGGGGAGGATAGATGGTGCACTATATTGTATTTCCGCAAGAGCTCCTTGGTTTCTTTCTGAAAGTGCTGACCATTGTCTGAAATGATCTCATGGGGTACCCCATACCTGTAGATGATGTTGAGCTGTATGAACTGTGCTACCTTCTTGGCGTTCAGGGTCTTGAAAGATGCTGCCTCTATCCACTTAGTGAAGTAATCGATAGCTACCAAGATGTACTCATGCCCATTGGAGGCTTTCGGCTTAATCTGCCCAATTATATCTATTCCCCACACTGCAAACGGCCAAGGTGACGACATACTTGTCAAAGGCATGGAAGGTAAGTGTTGTCCATTAGCAAAGACCTGACATTTGTGACACTTCTTAACATGTGCATGGCAATCTCTCTCCATTGTAGACCAATAGTAACCCAACCTCATGATCTTCTTAGCTAGCATATAACCATTCATGTGCGGTGCTCCAACTCCTTCATGGATTTCACTAACAAGACGCTCGGCTTCTTCCTCAGTGACACACAACAGATGGACCCCATCGTATGACCTTCGGTATAGCTTTCCTCCACACAAAACATAGTGACTTGCTAGTCTCCTCAGTGTTCTCCTATCAAAGCGGGTTGCTCCTTCAGGATACTCCTTTTCCTCAATGAATTTCATGATGTCATAGTACCAAGGATGGCCATCTTTCAACTCTCCTTCTCGAATAGAACAGCAATACACAGGTTTTTCTCTACATTCTATCACCAATGGTTTTACATTCCCACCATCCGGGATTTCCACCATAGAAGCTAGAGTTGCCAAAGCATCAGCGAACTGATTCTTATTTCTTGACAAATAGTTGAACTCTATTTCCACAAATTCCTTAGTCAAGGCTTCTAAGTAAGCATGATACGGCAACAGCTTCTCATCACGAGTCTTCCACTCTCCCTTTATCTGGCAGATAATTAGTGCTGAATCTCCGAAAACCTCCAACTCTTTGATCCCCAATTCTAGTGCGGCTTCCAACGCAAGGATGCAGGCTTCATACTCAGCAATGTTGTTGGTTGCTTCAAACCCTAACTTAACCGCCAAGGGTGTGAATGCTTCTTCAGGTGAAACCAGTAGGACTCCTATCCCATACCCTCTCTTATTTGCAGCTCCGTCAAAGTATACCTTCCAAATCTTCTTTCCAATCTCCAGGACATCCTCATCGGGGAATTGATCATTGAATTGTTCTGATGACGCCACAGGGCAGCTAGCCAAGTAATCTGCAATGACACTTCCTTTCACTGACTTCTGTGTTACATACTTTATGTCGAATTCATTGAGGAGAATCGACCAACGAGCAGTTCTGTAGGATAAAACCGGCCTTTCTATAAAGTACTTCAGTGGATCCATACGGCTTATCAAGAAAACCTCATACGACATCATGTAGTGACGTAGTTTCTGAGTTGCCCATACCAAAGCCACACAAGCCTTCTCTATGGCGTTGTACCTCACCTCATAATCTGTCATCTTCTTGCTTAGATAGTAAATGGCATTCTCCTTTTTTGACCCCTCAAGGTACTGAGCTAGCATAGCTCCCGTCGCGGTTTCAGTGACCGACAAGTATAACAATAACGGCTCACCTTGTCGCGGAGGAACTAGAATTGGTGGATTACTCAAATACCTTTTGATAGTCTCAAAGGCTCCTTGACATTCTTCATTCCATACCTTCGGCACACCCTTCTTAAGCAACTTGAAAATCGGCTCACACACCATAGTCAAATTAGCAATGAACCTGCTTATGTACTGAATTCTCCCCAAGAACCCTCGAATCTGCTTTTCTGTGCTAGGCGGCTCCATCTCCACAATGGCCTTGATTTTTCCCGGATCAACCTCAATTCCTCTCTGAGTGATCATAAATCCTAATAACTTGCCCGCAGTGACACCAAAGGCGCATTTCTGTGGATTCAAACGCAAGTTGTACTTCTTTGCTCGCTCCAGGAACCTTTCCAGTGCCATGAAGTGTCCTTCTCGGTCCACGGACTTCACGATCATGTCGTCCACATACACTTCCACCTCCTTATGGATCATGTCATGCAGCAATGTTGTAGCAGCTCTCTGATAGGTAGCCCCGGCATTTCTCAAACCGAACGGCATCACTTTGTAGCAATATGTTCCCCACTGTGTAATAAAGGCCGTTTTCTCCATATCTTGCGGCGCCATCTTTACCTGATTGTATCCGGAAAACCCATCCATGAAAGAGAGGAGCGCATGTCCTACAGTACTATCTACCAATACATCAATGTGGGGCAAAGGGAAATCATCCTTAGGGCTTGCTGCATTAAGATCTCGAAAATCCACACACATCCTCACTTTTCCATCCTTTTTAGGCACGGGAACTATATTAGATAACCACTCGGGATACTCCACAACCTGTAGGAACCCCGCATCGAGTTGTTTGGTTACTTCCTCCTTTACCTTCAATGCCCACTCGGGTTTCAATCTTCTCAATTTTTGCTTTACCGGCTTTTTAAGGGGATTGGTGGGGATGAAGTGCTGCACAATGTCTGGATCTATGCCGGGCATGTCTTCATGCAAAGGCCGTTATGTTGGCCTTTAAGAGGGCTATCAGCTTTTCTTTTTCAAGTGGTGAAAGGGTTATCCCAATTTTAATTATCTTTGGCAATTCATTTGTCCCTAAATTGATTGATTCCAATTCATCCATGTTAGGTTCGGTGACACCCCTTTTCCTTCGCTCGACGAGCTCCGGGGGGACGTCATTCCTAGGATCTATATCCATGCCATAAATATCCATAGAAGAGAGAAAAGAAACACTGCAAGCAAACAATGTATAAAAGAAACACACTTCATTAAAGGAACCAACAAAAAGACACAAACTTGAAAGGGAAACAAAATTTGGTGCCACAACTATGAAACGACTCCTAACTCCACAAAGTGGGATAGGCGGACACACTTTATTGAAAGCAAGAAAGACTCTAACTAAAGAACCTACAAGCTACTATCAGGCAAGTCATGATCTTCCTCTTCAAGGATTTCTGCAATGGCTCCATCTTCTAGGTACCAGTTATGAAGTGGCATGGTTGCATGGTGAATTGACGAATCTTGGCAATCTTCTGTTGCTGACTCGCCCAAAGTAAGAACCATATCTTGGAACATGGCGACCATAGCCTCGGTATCCACATGCTCTACCCAGTCTTCTTTCTTCTTTCCCATAGAATTGTACCAACTTGTCAAGCTCTGAGGATTCGGCCCCTCTGTAAAGTACTTGTCACAAAAATCTCTATCTGCCAATGCTGGATCAGAACTTGGGTAAAAAGTGCAATAGTGTGATGGCTCTTCCTTCCCCAATTCTTTTTCTATACATTGCACATACTCAAACCCCGACAAAGGTATCTCAACTGATTCTGGTTTTATTTCACATACGGGTACTCCCGCCATTTTCAAATCATAATCCCCTTGAAGCGTGACAATGGCTCCCTCATGTGGGAACTTTACCTTTTGATGCAATGATGATGGTACAGCCCCAGCAGGATGAATCCAAGGCCTTCCCAATAATAGATTAAAACAAGACGGCACATCCAGGACTTGAAACTCTACTTTGAACTCCGTGGGTCCCATGATTAAAGGTAGAGTGATCACCCCAATTACTTCTCTACGGGTATTATCATACGCCCTCACTGTCTGCCCAGATGGAGTGAAATCAGTGGGCCCCAAGCCCAAAACAGTTGCAGTTCTTAAAGGACATACATTTAGTGCGGAACCATTATCAATCAAGACCGTAGGAACTCTCTTCCCCATGGTATCAACAGTTATATGCAAGGCTTGGGAGTGGCTTGGCCCACTCTTAGGTAAGTCCGCCTCTGTGAACACTATAGTGGAATTCTTCGGAGCAGGGTTTACTAAATTCACCAATCCCTCAGGAGACAAATCAACCGGAACCTGTATCTGGTTTAACAACTTCAGCACTGTCTGTCTGTGTTTGTGAGAGGCCATAAGCAAGCCCCAGATGGTGATATTGGCATTGGTCTTCTTCAATTGTCGGAGTACTTCATCCTCTTCTTCTTGCACATCAAGGCGCTTATCTAACTCACCCAGTGGATTATCAGATTCCAAGTGCGGAGGCTTGAAATGGCGGCCCCCTCTTGTCATGTGGTCTATTTCTTCATCACTAGCCCATATGTCATCAATTTCATTTGTGTCACCCATTAGGTCATCCCATTCAATCATGTCAATGTCCTCCATCTGCACCTCTTCAGGTATATCATCCCAACCAGTGGGAATTATGGGCTCACTTGGCAATGGATCAGGATAAAGCACATAGTAATCAAACTTCCCCGAAGGTTCTCCCAATAACCCCACTTGAGGGTCTCCTGCTTCATACCTTTCTTTCAACTGCTGTTGGATGGACTTCTTTGGCAATTGTAGGGTCTTTTGATCAATGAGGTCTTGAACGACCTTTCTCAACATAGCACAGTCCTCAGTGTCATGGCCGGGTATACCATGGTATTGGCAATATTGATGGGGTGTTTGGGGTCTTGGCTTTGGAGGGTGAGGTATGATAAGGCCTTGGTTACAGCATTGGTAAAAGGCTTGGGTCAAGGACATGGGTAATGGAGTGTATTGTCTTATGGGTAGGCAAGGTCGAGATGGGTCGGCTTCAATAGCATTTATGGAGTTGGATGAATTATGAGAGGGAAGTGGATTTTGAGTGACATTTGGGCGATTTGGTGGAGTTGGTGGTGAGATGATTTGCTTGTCAAGTAAGTCTTGGATCTCATGCCTAAGGCGATAGCAACGGTTGGTTGAGTGGCCTTTGGCTTGGTGGAATTTGCAGTATTCATTCTCATTGTAGCTCTTGGGCAATGGATTTGGTGGTGGTCTTGGGTCGAGAGGTTTCAACAGGCCTCGGCTTTTTAGCTTTTCAAGTACTTTCTCAAGTGGCATATGCAGCTCGGTGAATTGGCGAGGTGGGTTGGTGTCATTTAGGGAGATGGGTTGAATGGGTTGGGCTATGGCATTGACCTCGGCATTGTTTTTCCCAGCAAAGTTCGGCCTGCGGCTCTTTTGGACTTCTTCTGTCTTGATTGACCCATCGGCTATGGCATCCTCAACTTGTGTACCTGCTCCGATAAGAGCCTTGAAATTAGGGAAGTAGTGAGCAAAGAGGTGCTTGTGATACACCGGCAATAGGTTCTTAACCACTAACTGAATCTGATCTTCCTCATTCGGTCTATCTGCCATTCTCGAGACCTTTTGCCTCCACCTTGTAATGAAAGCGGAAAAGGTCTCATTAGCCCCTTGTTTTGTGGTCTCTAGGTCCCTTCTTGTGACATCCACCTCAGTGTTGTACTTATAGTGCTCTGAAAACTCATTACATATGTCCTCCCAAGTTCGGGTTCTATTCTCATCCAAGGCTAGGAACCATTTTAAAGCAGAAGTGGCTAGGGTTTCATGGAACATTTGGGCCAAGAGTTCATCTGTCGCTCCTCGAGGGTGCATAGCTCGTACATACATCTTCAAATGGGTCTTGGGGCAACCCGTTCCATCAAACTTTTCTAATTCGGGCATCTTGAATTGTAGTGGAATACGAGCTTGAGGGAACAAAGATAGGGTACGTACATCCACCATGTCATCTGTCCTACGGATTCCCTTTATAGTTCTCTCCAAGGCTTCTACCTTACTAGCCAACACAGAGTCTGTATCAGAGGTCTTCCCCTTACTTCCCCCTTCTAGGTTAAAAACTTCAGGTGGTTCATTCCCCTTGGGCTTAGTACTTCCTCCATCATTGGTCTTAGTGCCCTCTCCAGACTGGGTCCCATTTTCGGTGTTACCCCCCGGGGTACGGCCATTATTCTGTTCGGGTTCGGACATCTTATGTTGGATATCTTGGGCCATTTTCAATGCTCTCTCGGATACATCAGTGGTGTAATCAAGTTTGGTCATGATAGCCTTCAAACAAGTCTCAACATCAAAACCCCCTTCACTAGTTGCTTCATCGGCCATGTCTGACTGGTTGGTAGAATCAATCTTCACTAAGCGCCCTTGCTGGTCGCGGATCCAAGCCAGTACGTCCTCTCACTCCTCTACGAAAGGGAACAATCAGTCTCTCATCCTAAGGGTATGTCCTAGGCTTCCATATTTGTCTCAATGACTTCACGCCATATATACTCAATTAGTCCCTTTTAATCCAATCACCTTTGCAAGGGTCATGGGCGAAAGGTACGTATTAAGGATATAGGGTGCAAAGGTCCTCTATTAATTTTTCCGTTAAGCACATCACAAACACGGTCATGATATCATTACAAACAATGTGGGTGCATAAGGGTGAACCATAGTGTCCTGCAAGTCTGTCTATATGGACTAATAATAAGGGTAGGCTGGGGTCCTTCACTTGCTTGAGCAATCTTTATACCTAACCACATGTGGCATCAGGAACGCCGCGTGGGTCCAGCAGTACGTGATTAACTCATTTAATATACCCAAGGGCAAGCCCAAGGGTACTTGGCAAGAGAGGTTGAGAGCTTTCGCCCCAACTCATGGAATCAGGAAAACCAAGGTTGAGGCTAGGCCCGTCAGTGGCAAGGGACATCGATCCTAACATGCAAGAGTTTGCGCACACAATGCAATAAATGAAAGCACACAATCAAGCGAATGCAATGTGGTTGATTTTAATTAAACAAAAGAAATTAACTTAGCCCAATCAAATTGTATAGAGTCTAGCCCACAAGTCCCCAGCGGAGTCGCCAGGTCTGTGAACCCCAGAAATGGTTAAGGCCCACAGGAGGGTTTAAAAGTCGCCAATCTGTGGACCCAGGAAAAGAGGGCCCACGAATGGGTTTGGAAAAAGAAAGGAGTCGCCACCTTATTTTTTAAAGGAAACAAGGAAAACCCTAAAAACGGTTTTGTTTTAGGAAAACAAAAGATTGACTCCATATTTAAAAATGGAAAGGCAAATGATCTTTTGGAAACCAGAGAATTCGGGGATTCGGAGGCTAAGTTACGATATGGGAAGGTTCTAGGCAAAGCCTATAGGCACCCATATCGCCCTAAACGGTCTCTTAATTTAATTGGGCTAAATCAAAGTCTTAATCACACATAAATCAACAGTTATCATCACAAGACAGCATGCATATCATTCATTCATTCATCCATATAATCATGTAAATCAAAGAAAAAACAGAAAAAAGAAGGAGGGGAGAGAAAACCTAGGATACTTAGTATCCTAGGGCGGACTTGAACATCACGAAGAGCGCCTACGTACCATGTATGGAAATACATGGATCAAAGTCCACGTAGTTCGAAAGGGAATAGGGTTATAACCTAATCAAGGCCTATGGTAAACCCTAAGTTTCCTTTCAAGTAAAACATGGTAAGTTTCCAAAATAAATGATTCTCAAAGGATTTTTGGTAAGATATGGAATTTTGATAAGAAATGGAAACCTTGATTCAAAAGGCAATTTTTTTATGAAAGGAAACTATAGGAATTACCATACCCCTCTATTAGGAAACAACCCTAGGGGGGGGGGAAAAGGAAAGTTTCAAGGAAAAGGAAAGAAGGGTGAATTGGGGCACCCTCACACCCTACTTACCTTAAGCAAAAGCAACCTGTCAAAGTAACCACCCTATTGCATAGGGTAATTACCTTATTTGTAAGATTTCATCTCACAATAGCCAAAATAACCACCCCACATTGGTGGGGTAGTTGCACCTGTTGTACCTGTCAAAGCACCTGCAATTTCCATGCAAACATACCAAAAATGCCAACCAAACAGGCTAGATTCCAAATCAAGCCATTATCATGCCCAAACATGGGCTAACACATGCTCAAAATATCATATCAAGGACAAATAACAGATCTGGACAGAATTGAAATAAGGCTTAAAATCAACCACAAGTCATGCAACAACATGAATCATAAGCTAACTGAAGCCCTAATTCAACCCTACATGCAATGACATGCAAAAAACCCTAAAATCAACTACTATGAATGCAGAAAAATGTCATAGCTATCAAATATGCAGCACATATATGTCAACTATGAAGAAAACACAAGAAAAAACCCTAAGCTATCATGCTATATGCAACTTTCCTAATACAAGGATGAATGAAACCCTAGAATCACAATTGTGCTCAAAATCACATAAAATAACTCTAAATCATGCAAAGCCCATCATAGACATCATGCTAATCATGCATATTAATCAATAGAAGCATCCACACATGAGAAAAATACAAGCTTGCACATGAAATATAGCTATTCTAAACATAAACTCCATTTCAGCACTAAGGAAACCCTAGAATCCCAAACATGCAGCCAATCACATGGAACATCATCCTAGCATACTAAACAGCCCATAAATATTATCCTAATCATGCATACATTCCAATGGAAGCAACAAAACACAATAAAAACATAAGCTCTAATATGCCAAAGAGTTATTTCATACAGAAAACCATTTTAAGCACCTAAGAAACCCTAAAGTCCCAAACATGCAGTAAATCACATGGAATAACATCCTAGCATACTAAACAGCCCACAAACATTATCCTAATCATGCATACTAACTAATAGAAATAGCAAAACACAACAAAAACACAAACTTTAATATGCAAAAGAGTTATTTCATGCAGAAAACCATTTCAGCACTAAGGAAACTCTAAAGTCCCAAACATGCAGTAAATCACATGGAATAACATCCTAGCATACTAAACAGCCCACAAATATGATCCTAATCATGCATACTAGCTAATAGAAGCAGCAAAACATAATAAAAACACAAACTTTAACATGAAATAATGACTATTCCATGTAAAACCCTAGAAAAGACTCTAAAAAACCCTAAAAACACAAAGACTCATAAAACCACATAGAATGACATTATATCATGCAAAACCAGCCATAGACAATATCCTAATCATGCATTCTAAGCATTAGAAGCATCAACACATGATAAAACAATAAGCTTTTAACATGAAGTAATGCAAAGCTATGTAAAAAACCTAGTTTGAATGAAAGAGAGAAAGGGGGGAGGGGCATACCTATGGTGGCTGCTGTAGAGAGTCCTCCTCCTCTTGTGTGCTGCTGGAAATTCCTTCCTTCAAGCCTTCAAGCAATGCTCTAGCCTTCCTTCAAGCCTTCTCTCACACTCTCTCACTCAAAGTTTAGGTTAAACTACCCTAAGGATGGCTGCCATAGCCTCCAATGTCCCTCTCACTTCAGAAATTCCCTCCAAGTGGCCTCCCCTATTGCTGAAGTATAAGGGGGTATTTATAGGGATTGAGGGAAAATCCTCAATGGTTGGGATTAAAACCCTAGGGATTGATCCAAGGGCTCTTAGAGGTTACCTTGGGGCTCAAGTAGGTCAAAAAGGGCTGAAATTAGGGTTAAATGGCGGCCAAAGGCGAGCAAATCCGAGAAAATAGGGTGGGAGCCGCGTCAAGGCTCAAAAAAAGAAAGTGGCTCGGGTGACCACCTGGGGCTGGGCGGCTAGCAGCCTGGGCCCAGGCGGCTAGCCGCCCAGGCCTGGGTGGTCACCCGAGGCTCTGTCAGCATATGCCCATTTTTGACCCCTTTGACTTCCAAATGTGTTTTAGGGTTCAAATTAACTCCGATTTTGACGAAACGAAAGCCAAAACGACCGTGTTTCGAAGGGGAATGTAATTTGAGTCACTTGAGGGTGAGAAACCCTAGCCATGGCTGCATGGTTGAATCCTACAAAGGTGGTTAACCGCTATGCCTCACCATCGCTTAGCTTAGGTATGCACATAGGGTCGCACCGAATGCTTTCCAATTCGAAATTCAACCTCCCTAAACACATTTGGGGATGAAATCAAGACCAATCAAGGTCAAATGAGTAGTCATATAGTGAAAATCATGAGCCAATTCGAGCTAACCCGAAGTAGGTCTTTTAGCCAACCTAAGCCTTAATGAGCCATTCTAATCCCGAACCTTCAATTCATCGAATTGAACCCACAAATACCTCAAATACAACCATATGAACTCCAATTGGCAACTTGGAGATCATTTCAAGGTCAAATGGAAAGTTTGTGATCAAAAAGACGATTATGCCCCTCAAGTCACAAAAGTTCTAATTAACCCTCGAGATCAACTCCAAATCGAACCAAAATTCATACACACCATCCTTAGGACCCTAGAAACTCAATGCAAAAGACTAGACTCAAAAAGGAAACAAAAAGACACATGCAATGACAAACCCTAGCTAAGGTGACAAAAATGGGGTGTGACAATACCCTTAATCCATGACCCTTGTAAAGGTAATTGGATAAAAGGAATGAATTAATTGAATATGGTGTAAAGACCGGATTCATTAAGGAAGATATGGAGGTTTAGGACAAGTCCTTAGGCTAAAGGTTAAAGCTTTTCTATCCATAGACATGCTGGCTTGGATCCACAATCTGCAAGGACATCTAGTGAGTGTTGAATCTACCCATCAGACAGACATGGCCAACGAAAGAACTAGTGAGGGGCACTTTGACCTTGAGGCTTGCTTGAAAGCCATCATGACCAAGCTTGATCATACCGCCGAGACATCCGATACCGCATTGAAAATGGCTCAAGAGAACCAACAGAAGATGGCAAATCTTGAACAAAATGGTTCTAAGGCTCATTCCTTGGGTATACCTCATAGGGTTGGCACCGAAGAAGGACCTCAATCCAATGAGAACACCAAGACAAGGGGGGAAAGTAGCTCGAAACCTGTGGTCACCAACCTAGAAGGGGAAGCCAAGGGGAAGGGTACTAGCAGTGATTCCGTATTGGCTAGCAAGGTAGAAGCTTTGGAGAGAACTATAAAAGGGATTTGTAGGGCTGATGATATGGTCGATGTGCGGACTTTATCACTGTTTCCAACGGCTCGTATTCCATTGCAATTTAAGATGCCGGAGTTAGAAAAGTTCGATGGGACAGGTTGTCCTAAGACTCATTTGAAGATGTATGTGCGAACTATGCACCCTCGAAAGGCCACTGACGAGCTTTTAGCTCAAATGTTCCATGAAACCTTGGCTACTTCTGCTTTGAAATGGTTCTTATCCTTAGATGAGAATAGAACCCGGACTTGGGAAGACATATGCAATGAGTTCTCGGAGCACTACAAGTACAACACAGAGGTGGACGTTACTCGGAGGGACCTGGAAACTACCAAACAAGGGGCTCATGAAACTTTCTCCACTTATATTACAAGGTGGAGACAAAAGGCGTCGAGAATGACGGATAGGCCAAATGAGGAGGACCAAATTCAGTTAGTGGTTAAAAATTTGTTGCCCGTGTACCACAAGCACCTATTTGCCCACTATTTCCCAAATTTCAAAGCTCTTATTGGGGCTAGTACGCAGGTTGAAGATGCTATCAACGATGGGACAGTCAAAACTGAGGAAGTGAGGAGTCGCAAGACAAACTTTACGAGGAAGAACAATGCCGAAGTCAACACCATAACTCAACCTATTCAACCCTTCTCTCTCAATGATGTCAACCCACCTCGCCAATTCACCGACCTATTCATGCCACTCGAAAGAGTCCTTGAAAAGCTTGTAAGCAGTGACCTATTGAAGCCACTCAACCCAAGACCCCCACCAAATCCCTTACCCAAGAACTACAACGAGAATGAGTACTGCAAGTACCACTAATCCAAAGGTCATGCCACCAACCGTTGTATTCGCCTTCGCCACCAAGTCCAAGACCTCATTGACAAGCAAGTCATTTCACCACTAACCTGTCCAAACATCACCCGTAATCCTCTCCCATCTCACAACAACACACCCCCACCTAACACCATAAATGCCATTGGGATTGAACCCTCTCACCCTTGCCGGCCCATAAGACAATACACTCCACTCCCCATGACCTTAACCCGTCTTTTCACCATTTGCCGCAACAACAGCCTTATCATGCCACTCCCACCAAAGCCAAGGCCATCAATCCCTCACCAATATTGCCAATACCATCGTGCACCCAGCCATGACACCGGGGCTTGTTCTATACTAAAGAAGATTATTCAAGACCTCATTGACCAAAAAGTTTTGTTGTTGCCCAGAAAATCCATCCAACAAGAGCTGAAAGAAAGATATGAAGCATGGGATCCTCAAGTTGGCCTATTGGGTGAGTCGTCGGGGAAATTTGATTACTATGTGCTGTACTCAAGACTAAGTCCAATGACAGATGAGCCGATAATCCCTACAGGTTGGAATAACTTGCCTATAGAAATGGAGAGCATTGACATAATAGAATGGGATGACTTAATGAATGATTCTGAGGAAGTCCATGACATATGGGCTAGTAATGATGAGTTGGACCATATAACCAGAGGGGGTTGTCATTTCAAGCCTCCCCACTTGGAATCTGAGAATCCATTGGAAGATTTAGAAGGGCAGAGGCGTCCTAGCTTGCAAGAAGAAGAGGATGAGGTGCTTAAGCAACTGAAGAAAACCAATGCCAACATCACTATTTGGGGCTTACTCATGGCCTTACATAAGCACAGACAGACCGTGTTGAAACTGCTGAATCAGATACAAGTGCCCGTTGACAAATCCCCCGAGGGATTGGTACATTTGGTGAATCCAACTCCCAAGAACTCAACCATCGTGTTCACCGATGTAGACCTACCCAAAAGCGGGCCAAGCCATTCTCAAGATCTCTATGTGACCGTTGACACTATGGGGAAGAGGGTTCCTACCATCCTTATCGACAATGGGTCCGCACTGAATGTATGTCCTCTCCGAATTGCCACTGTATTGGGTTTGGGACCCATCGATTTCACGCCATCTGGGAAGACCGTAAGAGCTTATGACAATACCCGCCGAGAAGTAATAGGGGTGGTTACCTTGCCTCTAATCATGGGACCAACTGAATTTAGGGTGGAATTCCAAGTTTTGGATGTGCCGTCTTGTTTCAACCTGCTATTGGGCCGACCTTGGATCCATCCTGCTGGGGCTGTGCCATCTTCACTCCATCAAAAGGTGAAGTTTCCTTATGGAGGAACCATAGTAACACTTCAAGAGGACTATGAATTGAAACTCGCAGGCGTGCCTATATGTGAAATACAACCTGAATCAGCAGCAGTACCACTGTCTGGGTTTGACTATGTCCAATGCATTGAGAAAGAGCTTGAAAAGGGTGAGTTAATACCCTTGGACTTTTGCCTCCATGGCAATTTGCATGTTGGTGAAATCATGAGAAGAATGAGTTTCTTTCCAGGCATGAGGCTAGGGCGTCGCCAACAAGGGATCCCTAAGTCTATTCAGAGCCGTATCACCTCATATACTTTTGGGCTAGGATATGAGCCCTCTAGAAATAATCATGTGGAAATACTGAAGAAGAATAAAGAGAAAGTAAGAGCCAAAGCCGAGGGAAGGGTGCCAGACCTAAGGATCTCGCCATATCGACCTACTTTGAATGGTTACTTTGTCAAAGAAGGGGATGATTTTCTATATTGCGGGTTTCCAGAACCCACCTTTGACCAAGATCCGAGTTCCGGGTTTTGAAATCTTCTTCACCGAATGGTATCCAATCACAGCTGAAATGGTGGATGATGAAGCCATCAATGATGAGTTCTGGGAAAAGAAAGAAGAGGACTGGGTAGAGAACCTTGATGCAGGGGCTATGACTGAAGTGTTCCAAGACGTGATCCTCACCGTGGAAGACTCGACCATTGAAGAACTCCAGGGTTCATCCATTAGCCATGCTACTGTGCCACTCCTTAATTGGTATGTTGAAAGTGATGTCGTTGAGGGGATCCATGAAGAAGAAGACCTTGGCCCACCTGATAGCAGCTTGTAGGTGTCTTAGTTTAGTAATATTTCCCTAATTCAATAAGATGTATCTACTTAACACACTTTGTGGAATCATAGTGTTGATACAGATTTGTTTGTTTTCCTTCTTTCTTTTGTGTGTCATTCCTAGTCAATAAAGTGTGCTTTCTTTCTCTATATATGCAGTGTCTCTTTTCTCTCTTCTATGGATATTTATGGCATGGATATAGATCCTAGGAATGATGTCCCCCCGGACCTCGTTGAGCAAAGGAAAAGGGGCATCACCGAACCTAATATGGATGAATTGGAATCAAGCAACTTAGGGACGAATGAATTGCCAAGAATAGTTAAAATTGGGAAAACCCTCTCCCCCGTTGAAAAAGAAAGAATGATCTCCCTCTTGAAAGCCAACATTATGGCTTTTGCATGGTCTTATGAAGACATGCCTGGCATTGACCCCAATATTGTGCAACATTATATCCCCACTAATTCCCTAAAGAGGCCGGTAAAGCAGAAACTCAGAAGATCAAAACCAGAATGGGCTTTAAAAGCAAAAGAAGAGGTAACTAAACAACTAGACACAGGGTTCCTCCAAGTTGTGGAGTATCCCGAGTGGTTGTTAAACATAGTTTCTGTGCCTGAAAAAGATGGGAAAGTGAGGATGTGTGTCGATTTCCGAGATCTCAACGCCACGAGCCCTAAGGATGACTTTCCTTTACCCCATATCGACGTGTTGGTGGACAGCACAGTGGGACATGCACTCCTCTCCTTCATGGACGGATTCTCCGGGTATAACCAGATAAAGATGGCGCCTCAAGACATGGAGAAAACAGCCTTTATCACGCAATGGGGAACGTACTGTTACAAGGTAATGCCTTTTGGCTTGAGAAACGCTGGGGCTACTTACCAAAGAGCAGCTACAACCCTATTACATGATATGATCCATAAGGAAGTCGAGGTCTATGTCGATGACATGATCGTGAAGTCCGTGGATAGGGAAGGGCATTTCAAGGCGTTAGAGAAATTCCTGGAGCGAGCAAAGAAGTATAATCTCCGTCTAAACCCACAGAAGTGCGCTTTTGGTGTCACTGTGGGCAAGCTATTGGGGTTCATGATCACTCAGAGGGGAATCGAAGTAGACCCAGGGAAGATAAAAGCTATTGTGGAGATGGAACCGCCTAGCACTGAGAAGCAGATCCGGGGTTTCTGGGAAGAGTTCAATACATAAGCCGATTCATTGCTAACTTGACCATGGTTTGCGAACCAATCTTCAAATTGCTCAAGAAAGGTGTGCCAAAAGTGTGGAACGAAGAATGCCAAGAGGCCTTTGAGACCATTAAGAGATACTTGAGCAATCCTCCAATCTTAGTTCCCCCACGGCAAGGTGCACCGCTTTTGTTATACTTAACGGTCACCGAAACCGTGATGGGAGTTATGTTAGCTCAATATCTCGAAGGGTCTACAAAGGAGAATGCCATCTACTACCTAAGCAAGAAAATGACAGACTATGAAGTGAAGTACAATGCAATTGAAAAGGCTTGTGTGGCACTAGTATGGGCGACGCAGAAACTCCGGCACTACATGATGTCCTTCGAAGTGTTCTTGATAAGTCGCATGGATCCATTAAAGTACCTGATAGAGAGGCCAGTATTATCATACAGGATGGTCAATTCTCCTCAACGAATTTAACATCAAGTATGTAAATGAAAAGTCTATCAAGGGGAGCGTCATTGCAGATTATCTAGCTAGCTGTCCTATGTCATCACCCGCTCCATTCAATGTAGTGTTAAAAGAAATTAGAGCTCCAGTGTTCGATCTGCGAGAAAAATTCAAGCCAAGTTGGGGTGGACCATACATTATCAAAGAGATATTGCCAGCAGGGGCTGTTTGCCTCATGGATTTAAATGGAATTGAGTTCGCTCGTCCAACTAATTTGGATCAATTGAAAAAATATCATGTTTGAAGCCTGCTAGGTTGAAAACCCATAGGGCGGCTTAGGCAAAAGTTAAGGCATGAGAACTATGTAAGACCTGATTCTCCATTCAAAAAACAACAAAAAAAAAAAAAAAAAAGAAAAGAAAAAAACCATGGAGATACGTAGGCAACCCATAAAGTTACCTTGGGTGCAGTCTAAATCAAACAAGAAAATCCCAAGTTTAATTTATTATTAGCAATTTATTCAAAACTAAAAGTGATTGACATAGCAATCCATTGGTATTAAGTAAAAGAACTATAAATATGTCATAAATATCCTATTCTATTGAGTCTTCAGTTTTTCTTGGCCTTCTTTGCCACTCGTTTTTCAGCTTTCTTCCTTTCTCTTTCATGTCTTCTCTTCTTCCTCAAGTCATGTTCATAAGCTGTTGTCACTGCTTCCATAATATCCTCTCTGCAAGGTCCAAGTTCGTTATTCTTGATGAATCTAAAAATCCTTTCTCTTCGAGCAGTCTCTCTCTCGCCCAAATTATTCTTCAACCATTCTTTGTACTCGGGGCTCATCATATATGGACCATCAGTGTTCGTAACTTGGGATAGTGTCAACTTGCTAGGCCATTGATCCTTCGCCTAAGTCACTACAGAAAGACCCGTAGGCACCACAGGATAGTCACCTTTCAAGGAAGTGGGTATGGTTTGTATGGCACCCATCTGACGAAGAACCCTTGAAGGCCAATAGAAAGAAGTGGACCTCAGTCCTATGAGTCTCACCATGGCACATCCAGAAGTGCGCAGAAGCACCTGTTCATTGCAGCCCCATATGAGGACAAACCACTTTATATTCCTCCATGAAAGGGTTTGGAAGTAACCTAGCCAATCCCTCAATGAAAATTCTCAAAGCAGTTCAATGCGGTGAAGATAGTAATGTTGGGGCTTGTATGGTGTAATAGCAATGGGTGACAAGAAATTTAGTCTTTCAAGCAACCACATTTGCAGCAGAATGGGGCTACCTCCTAAAGGAATTTTCGGGTCCTCATGGACTTCATCCAAGCTATTCAGGGTTTCAGCTAGTACCATAGGAATTAGGTTATGGCCCTTGGCAAGGAGAGGAATCAACTCACAAATTTGTATGGGAACATGTGGAGTACCAGTGGAAATAAGGAAACGACCAAGGAGGCAAAAGGCAAGTGCATGCTTAATAGGAAAGGTAAATTTCAGAATACCTTTACTATCATAGGCCAAAAAAGATGTTGCCAATTTTATTAAGTCTACCATATGGTCCTTTATAAACGTAGAGGCATATTGTTGGTGAATCCCAAGTAAGTTGGAGAAAGAAATAAGGAAGCTTGGGCGAGGAGTAGGCAAGATGAAAGGACCTACCGGTGAAACTCCATACAACGCGCAGAATTCCTCCATGGTTGGGCACAGTTCTTCATAGTTGAAGCGGAACACGTGAATTTGGGGATCCCAAAAATATGTAGCAGCAGTCAAGAGGTTCGTTTCAAGCTTCACATGCCTCAAGGAAAGCAATGGATCCAAGCCAAAGCACTTGAACTCAGATTTTGCTTCAACACTCATAACTCTCAAAAACCCTCCTAAAAATTTTTCTAGAGCCTCCATAATTTCTAATGAATGAATACAAGTAGGTTTAGGAACCCCTTGGATGTGTTTTTAAAAGGAAAAGGTCATAAATCCGTGTTCTAGAAGGAGAAAACCCGTCAGAATAGGAAGTTTCCTATTCAAAGTGGGATTTCCGCTTCGGGCTCGGGTGACTACCCAAGCCTGGGCGGCTAGCCTCTTGGGCTTGGGCGGCTAGCCGCCTAGCCCTGGGTGGTCACCCGAGGCTGTTTTCCTATTTTGCCCAGTTTTGCCTATTTTTGACCCTATTTGACCCCTATATGGTTATGTGACCTTGGGAAGCTTATTTTGAGCTTATTTTTGCACAAAAGCATGCGTAAATCACCATAATGGAATTCCAAAAGTCTCATAAAAAGTACTAGAGAAAACGTTCAAAGAGAGATTACAAAGCACAAAGAAAGATGTTTCATTCATTTACAAAGCAAGAGGATTCCTTTGGGGTGGCATTGGCTGTGGTGGATGCAGTGTGGAGACCTGTTGCAGAGATAATCAATTAATAAAAAGGGTTATGCCTTTAGCTCCAAAGATTGGAATGAACAAAGGGAATGTCTTACAGTGGGATTTAGTCACCCTTCTAGCACAGAGTTCGCCAAATTCATCCTGACAAGATCCCGCCTTAATCCCTCGCTGAGTTCAAGGCATTCCTGTGCGTACTCTCGAGGAACCTAAGAAATGAACATGGTTAATAAATGATGAAAGAGGTTTTAAGGAAAGCAAAAGGCTTAGAGCTTACATGTTCATAGCTCGAGTCAAATCCTGAGGACTTCATCAAAAGCAGGGTGAGTAATATCAGTTCTCATGAACTCCAACCCATTGCATAGGTTCACTTGCCAGTCGAGAACTGGGAGAGGCTGCTGTGCCATTCCCCCCATCTCATAATCCTCATCCCCATGAGTCATGCCTGTGGAGGACGCTATTGTGGAACTATATTCACGAGCTCGCCGGCCCTGCAATAGACAATTTGCTTAAAAGGAGTGCTTACATAAATCAATAATTGAAAAGAATGGGATAGAGACTCACCCCTTGAGGTGGGAACCCAATGACTTTAGGACGCATCAGGAATTGATTGCAGAAAGTCATGTAGTCAGTATTGGGCGAGGTGAACTCCTCAGCATCCCACCTAGTCAGAGCTTCCATCAGCTCATCCTCATCCAAAGAGTCGGTGTGCCTCATGTTCATGGGAGGCAAGACAGGGGTAAGAGCGGCATCCACTCGTCCTTTCACCTGCCTAAGGACACGCTCCCCCAAATACCAGTATCGCCCTGAGGGACCCTCAAAAAGTACCTTCTTTCTAGTCAACTCCAAATAGGACACACACCTCCTAGGCAACCTAACTTCCCACAGTCCCCATGGGCTCCACTCTACCTGTTGAATTTGAGAAAAAATAATGAGCAAGATAATAAAAATGAAAGAAAGAAAAAGAATGAGGAAAGTGGATTACCATATCGGCATTCAGACTCGCCAAGTACACCCTTGCATGAGCATAGTCATGCTTATTGGGGGCACGCACGGCTATCTTGTTGGGAGCATAGTTCCCAAGTATAGGCCATTCTTGTATCTCATTTGTCTAGTGTGGGGCGGCACAGTCCCAGATACTCGTAATACCATATCTGTCAAAATTCAAGAAAAGCGATTAAAATCAAGTCAAGTTCGAGAGGAATTTAAAAATTAAATATTTTTATTTACCTCCCAGACGAATGGAAGCCCACCAAAATGCCTGGAAACCCCTCGGGACATGTCGGACATGGATCTGTACATGGTGGCTAGTGCTGCCCCTCCCCAGTTATACCTCCCCATCTTGTGGACATCCACTATGGAAGCAAGATAGCCCAGGTGTGCCATGTCATTGGCACCAACAAAGAGAGTGCAAGACAGCATATATAGATCATGAATGCCCTAGCTATGCACTCGGGAGCCACTCCCGCACCTTCTACTTGGTTGGCAAAATTTTCAAATAGCCATGTTCTCTTAACACCGCGTGAACCCGCCTCAATATCCATCCCCAACATGGTTAGGAGATAGGCACTATCCATGTTGGCATCCCCATAGAATTCCAACCTCTTTCCCTTGAGGCTTAAACCGGTGATGATTGAAAAATCCTTGAGAGTCATGGTCATCTCCCCAAAACTAAAGTGGAAGGTATTGGTGGTATCCCACCATAGCTCAGCTAAGGCAAGGAGGGCTTGCCTATCCCATTGTTCATTCCATAGGGAGTCGAGGAACCAACTAAAACCCGTTTTCTTTATGAGGTCTTTTGCAGAAGGTTGGGTGTGTTCCATATGCTTCCACCACCCAATGAGATTCTTTATCGAAGACCTTGTGCATAGGTCTTGGAAGTTGGGCTAATCAAGAAGAATTATTCACCTAGTTAGTGTAAAAATCATATGCAAGCATTGATAATTGGCTTTTCAAAAAACTAAGTCTTTTTAGTTCATGAACAAGTAAACCTTGCTTTGAAAGTTTATGAAAACATTGGTTTTATTCTTCAAACTCATGATCATTGGTAAACCATGCATTCCAAGACCATGGAGACATGGATTTTTCAAAGAAAATAGCAAGCAAACTTTGTTTTCCAAAGTGGTTTTTTGAGGAAAAAAATAAGCAAACCTTGTTCATGAAAATATGGGTTTTTCAAAAATATAGCAAACTTTGCTTTTCAAAGTTCATGAAAATGCTTGGTTTTGTTTCTAAAATCAATTAGAAATGAATGCCTATGATTTTGCCTTGCAATACACATCAATTTTACAAAGATTGGATGAATTTCCATCACTCAAGCATTTTATCAAACAATTGGTGGGCACTATTCACCAAGTTTTCAAATTGAATTCTTTTCACATCCAATCCTTGCCAAAATCAATGGGCATTGCAAACATTGCTAGGAATACTCATAGAGAGTTCATGGGAATGCATTTCAATCAACAAAAATGAAAATTTCAAAAAAAGTTAAAAATGGGTAAGCTTACCTCTTGCTTGGAATGGAGAAAAGAGAGATGATTCCTTGGTTCTAGGAGCAATTTTCCTTGAGGAACATCATATGTTGGTGCTTTGTATTTACTCTTTAAGTCAAGAAATGGATACTTTGAAGTGGGGTCTTCATTTGGATCCATGGTGGATGAACTAGCTTGTTTTGAACAAAAATGGGTTTAATGGGTTTTTGATTTGCAAAGTGCTGCAAATTTCTTATTTTTGATGTGAAATTGGGTGTTAATGATGCTATTTTATGTGTATGAATCCCTCTTGAAGTATGGATTTGAATGCCCTTGCGTGTTGAAGTGATTTTGCAAAATAGGGTATGCTTCCTAGAGAGAGAAACTCCAATTTTCGGGTTGGGTTGAATGGGGGCTATGAATAGTGCCCTTTGTATTTTAAAAACCCAGATTTTTCAGCACATGGCTCGGGTAACCACCCAAGCCTTGGGCGGTTAGCCACCAAGGCCTAGGCGGCTAGCCTCCCGAGGCCTGGTGGTCACCCAAGCCATTTTGTTTTGGCTTTGTTCCTCGTTTTGTCTCGCCTTGGCGCGTGATTAAACCTTTTTCCAAATGAGATATTCAACATTTTTTGAGCTTAAAATCAAACATATTTCACCTTGAAATCAATTCCTTCAATTGATTTTATGTTTAAAAGGGTTGAATATATTTCCCCTGTGCCACGCCAACTCAAGTGACAATGTGTTAAGGCACTTTTCCCTTGCACCAAATCTTGATTTTCCATCCCACTTGGTTGAATGTATTCATCACTTGAATATATTCTTCCATTTCAAAAGTATATTCACCCTTTGAATATGCTCCCCAGTTTCAAATCCTCATTCTTTATCTTACTTGGTTAAATATCTTCATCACTTGAATATATTTCTCCATTTCAATGGTGTGTTCATCACTTGAACATACTTCTCAGATCATTGTCACTTACTTGGTTAAATATATTCATCACTTGAATATATTTCTCCATTTCAATGGTATACTCATCACTTGAGTATACTTCTCAGATCATTTTCTATTTTACTTGGTTAAATATATTCATCATTTGAATATATTTCTTCATTTCAATGGTATACTCATCACTTGAGAATACTTCTCAGATCATTGTCACTTACTTGGTTAAATATATTCGTGACCTGAATATATTTCTCCATTTCAATGGTATACTCATCACTTGAGTATACTTCTCAGATCATTTGTCACTTACTTGGTTAAATATATTTGTGACCTGAATATATTTCTCCATTTCAATGGTATACTACTCATCACTTGAGTATGCTTCTCAGATTATTCTCGATTACTTGGTTAAATATATTCATCACTTGAATATATTTCTCAATTTCAATGGTATACTCATCGCTTGAGTATACTTCTCAGATCATTTGTCACTTGGTTAAATATATTCGTGACCTGAATATATTTCTCCATTTCAATGGTATACTCATCACTTGAATATGCTTCTCAGATTATTCTCTATCTTACTTGGTTAAATATATTCATCACTTGAATATACTTCTCCATTTCAATGGTATACTCATTACTTGAGTATACTTCTCAGTCTTTTTCAATCACTTGATAAAATATATTCATCGCTTGAATATATTTCTCCATTTCAAAAGTATACTCATCACTTGAGTATACTTCTCAGTCTTTTTCAATCACTTGGTTAAATATATTCGTGACCTGAATATATTTCTCCATTTCAAAAGTATACTCATCACTTGAGTATACTTCTCAGCATCTTTCAATTACTTGGTTAAATATATTCATGACCTGAATATATTTCTCCATTTCAAAAGTGTATTCCTTGAATATGCTTCTCAAATCTCATTCTTAATCACTTGGTCAAATATATTCATGACTTGAATATATCTTTCCATTTCAAAAGCATGTTCACTTGTAGTAGCTTGGATATGCTTCTCTTATCAATTCTCAACCCCTAGTGGTTTAAGTATACTTATGACTTGAGTGCACTTCCTTATTTCAATCTCAAGTTTTCAACCTCCTATCACTGTTGGTACAGTGTGTGATTTCTCCAGGCTTTTTGGCAAAAATGGGTTGTTCTTTATCATTGGTTCACAAATGTAACTTGTTTGCCAATGAGGGGTTTCTGTCACACCCCATTTTTGCACCACCTTACTAGGGTTCATCATTTCATGCATACTTTTGTTTTGTTTTTGAGTCTAGTCACCTTGCATTAGTTTTCTAGAGTCACCAGGACAATGGATATGAATTTTGGTTCAATTCGGAGTTGATCTTGAGGGATAATAAGAGCTTTTGCGACTTGAGGGGCATAATTGTCTTTTAAGTCCCAAACTTTTCATTTGACCTTGGAATGATCTCCAAATTGTCAATTAGAATTCATATGGATGCACATGAGGTATTTCTAGGTTCAATTTGACAAATCAATGGCTCGGGATTAAAATGGCTCGACGTAGTTCAAGTTGGTTAATTGACCCTCCTTTGGGTTAGCTCTAATTAACTCAGAATTACCAATCAAATCTTTTTAAATTGACTTTCATTAGTCATCATTTTACCTCCAAAAGTGTTTTATGAAGTTCAATTTTGATATGGAAAGCATTTGGTTTGATCCTATGTGCATACCTATGCTTAGCAAAGTAGAGCATAGCAGTTAACCGCCTTTGTCAAACCTAACCATGCCCCCATGGTTAGTGGTTTTCACCCCAAAATGTTCAAAAATGTATTCTTCATCAAAACACGGTTGTTTTGGCTTTTATTTCATAAAAATTGGAGTTCATTTGGCCCATGAAACACTTCTAGAAGGATTAGGAGTCAAAATAGGGCAAAAAGCTGATGTGGGCTCGGGTGACCACCCAAGCCCGGGCGGCTAGCCGCCTGGGCCCAGGATGCTAGCTGCCCAGCCTTGGGAGGCCACTTTCCTATTTTCACTCTAACTCCTTGCTGAAGCGAACTCTTGCCTATTTTGACGTATTTGGACTCTTTCGAACGAGTTTCCTTCTAATTTTTGGTAACTTCTGAGTTACTTAAGCCCTAAGGGGGTCTCTAATAGCCTTTGGATTAATTCTTAAGGTTTTAATCCCAGCCATTAGTTAATCCTAATTGAACTCTATAAATACCCCCTATGCTTTAGCACAAGGGGAGCCACTTGATGCATTCCAAAAAATCGTTGGAAGCCATCTATAGTCAACGACGGTCTCGATACCCGATCAGGGTCGCCATAGGCTCTTGGGATCCTCACGGTGGTTCCTAGACTCCTATAGGAGCTCTAGGTGCTCAAAAAAAATTCTAGGAGGCTCCCCTGAGTCTACGATGCTCTCTAGGCTCAATTAGAGTTGCCATACGCTCGTGGGAGCCTCGCAGCGCTTCCTAGAGACCCGTAGGGGCCTTATGCCACCCAAAAAATCATTGGAGGCTCCGTCTAGTCCATGTCTTTCCCTAGACTCAATTGGAGTCGCCATAGACTCGTGGGAGCCTCACATCGCTTCCTAGACACCCCCAGGTCCCCTATGCTCTCCCCAAAAAAAAAAAAAAAAAACTTTGGAGGCTATCTAGAGTCCATGATGCTCTCTAGATTTAATTAGAGTCCCTATGGACTCGTGGGAGCCTTATTATGCTTCCTAGACACCCGTAGGAGCTCCATGTACTGCAAAAAAAAAAGTCTTCAGACGGTATCTGGAGTCCATGATGCTCTCTAGACTTAATTAGAGTCCCCATGCACTCGTGGGAGCCTCATTACGCTTCCTAGATGCCCGTAGGAGCTCTGTGCATGGCAAAAAAAAATCTTCAGAGGCCATCTGCAGTCCACGACCCTCTCTGGACTCAATTAGAGCTGGCATAGACTCGTGGGAGCCCCACAACACCTCGCAGACAGCTGGGGGAGCTCTTTGCACTCCAAAAACTCTTAAGAGGCAATCTAGAGTCTGCGATTCTCTCTAGACCCAATTAGGGTCACCGTAAACTCTTGGGAGCCTCACAACGCATCCTAGACAGCCGTGGTAGCTCTGGGCACTGAAAAAAAAACATTCAGGTGGTCGTCTTGTGCCCACGTTGCTCTCTAAGCTCAATTAGAGTCGCGATACCCACGTGGGAGCCTCACAACGCTTCCAAGACACTTGTAGGAGCTTCCATGCGCACTCCGAAAAGTCCTAGGAGTCCTGTTAGAGGCCACCGCGCTCTCTAAACTGAATTAGAGTCGCCATAGACCCACGGGAGCCTCAGAACGCTTCCAAGACTCTCGTAGGAGTTCTATGCACTTCGAAAAATCCTAGGAAGCTTCCTAGAGTCCACAACACTCCCTAGACTCAATTAGTACCGCCATTGATTCGAGGGAGCCTCAAAACGCTTCCTAGACTCCCGTAGGTGCTCTATGCATTCTAAAAAAATCTTTGGAGGCCACCTATAGTCAACGATAATATCCGTACTCAATCAGAGTTGCCATAGAGTCTTGGGAGCCTCACAACTCTTCCCAGACACCCGTGGAGGGGCACTCAAAAAAGTTCTAGGAGGCTACCATGAGTCCATGATGCAGTCAAGACTTAATTAGAGTCGCCATAGGCACGTGGGAGCCTCACAACCTTTCCCACACACCTGTAGGAACTCCAAGATATCTTACGAGGCCATATGGACTTGACGACGCTCTCTAAACTCAATTAGAGTCGCCATAGTCTCATGGGGGCCTCACAACGCTTCCTAGACACCCGAAGGAGCTCCATGCACTCCAAGAAATCCTAGGAGTGTTGCTACGCTCTCTAGACTGGATTAGAGTCGCCGTGGACGCGTGGGCGCCTCAGAATGCTTCGTAGACACTCGTAGGAGTTCCATGATCATGAACAAATCCTAGTAGGTTTGCTAGAGTCTGCAACGTTCCCTAGACTCCATTTGTGTAACCATAGTTTCCCGAAAGCCTCACAGCGGTTCTTTGACACCCGTGGGAGCTCTATGCAATCCCAAAAATCTTTAGAGGCTCTCTCCAGTGTACGACGCGCTCTCTAGACTCAATTAGAGTCGCTATAGACCCGTGTGGGAGCCTTAGAGCGCTTCCAAGACACCCGTAGCAGTTCTATCCACTTCGCAAAATCGAAGGAGGCTTACTAGAGTCCACAACGCTCCCTGGACTTAATTTGCGTCACCATAGATTCGTTGGAGTTCTATGCAGTCCAAAAAATCGTTGGAAGCCATCTATAGTCAACGACAGTCTCTATACTCGATCAGGGTCGCCATAGGCTCTTGGGATCCTCACGGCGGTTCCTAGACTCCCATAGGAGCTCTAGGTGCTCAAAAAAAATTCTAGGAGGCTCCCTTGAGTCTACGATGCTCTCTAGGCTCAATTAGAGTTGCCATACGCTCGTGGGAGCCTCGCAGCGCTTCCTAGAGACCCGTAGGGGCCTTATGCCACCCAAAAAATCATTAGAGGCTCCGTCTAGTCCACGTCATTTCCTAGACTCAATTGGAGTCGCCATAGACTCGTGGGAGCCTCACATCCCTTCCTAGACACCCCCAGGTCCCCTATGCTCTCCCCAAAAAAAAAAAAAAAAAAAATCTTTGGAGGCTATCTAGAGTCCATGAAGCTCTCTAGATTTAATTAGAGTCCCCATGGATTTGTGGGAGCCTTATTATGCTTCCTAGACACCCGTAGGAGCTCCATGTACTGCAAAAAAAAAGTCTTTGGACGGTATCTAGAGTCCATGATGCTCTCTAGACTTAATTAGAGTCCCCATGCACTCGTGGGAGCCTCATTACGCTTCCTAGATGCCCGTAGGAGCCCTTTGCACGGCAAAAAAAAAATCTTCAGAGGCCATCTGGAGTCCACGACCCTCTCTGGACTCAATTAGAGCTGGCATAGACTCGTGGGAGCTCCACAACACCTCGTAGATAGCTGGGGGAGCTCTTTGCACTCCAAAAACTCTTAAGAGGCAATATAGAGTCTGCGATTCTCTCTAGACCCAATTAGGGTCACCGTAAACTCTTGGGAGGCTCACAACGCTTCCTAGACACCCGTGGTAGCTCTGGGCACTCGAAAAAAAAATTCAGGTGGTCGTCTTGTGCCCACGTTGCTCTCTAAGCTCAATTAGAGTCGCGATACCCGCGTGGGAGCCTCACAACGCTTCCAAGACACCTGTAGGAGCTTCCATGCGCACTCCGAAAAGTCCTAGGAGTCTTGTTAGAGGCCACCGCACTCTCTAAACTGAATTAGAGTCGCCATAGACCCACGGGAGCCTCAGAACGCTTCCAAGACCCCTGTAGGAGTTCTATGCACTTCGAAAAATCCTAGGAAGCTTCCTAGAGTCCACAACACTCCCCAGACTCAATTAGTACCGCCATTGATTCGTGGGAGCCTCAAAACGCTTCCTAGACTCCCGTAGGTGCTCTATGCATTCTAAAAAAATCTTTGGAGGCCACCTATAGTCAACGATAATATCCATACTCAATCAGAGTCGCCATAGACTCTTGGGAGCCTCACAACTCTTCCCAGACACCCGTGGGTGCTCTGGGCACTCAAAAAAGTTCTAGGAGGCTACCATGAGTCTATGATGCAATGAAGACTCAATTAGAGTCGCCATAGGCATGTGGGAGCCTCACAACCTTTCCCACACACCTGTAGGAACTCCAAGATATCTTACGAGGCCATATGGACTTGACGACGCTCTCTAAACTCAATTAGAGTCGCCATAGTCTCATGGGGGCCTCACAACGCTTCCTAGACACCCGAAGGTGCTGCATGCCCTCCAAGAAATCCTAGGAGTGTTGGTACGCTCTCTAGACTTGATTAGAGTCGCCGTGGACACGTGGGTGCCTCAGAATGCTTCGTAGACACCCGTAGGAGTTCCATGCACATGAACAAATCCTAGTAGGTTTGCTAGAGTCTGCAACGTTCCCTAGACTCCATTTGTGTCACCATAGTTTCCCGAAAGCCTTACAGCGCTTCTTTGACACCCGTGGGAGCTCTATGCAATCCCAAAAATCTTTAGAGCTTCTCTCCTGTCCACGACGCGTTCTCTAGACTCAATTAGAGTCGCTATAGACCCGTGTGGGAACTTTAGAGCGCTTCCCAGACACCCGTAGCAGTTCTATACACTTCGCAAAATCGAAGGAGGCTTACTAGGGTCCACAACGCTCCCTAGACTTAATTTGGGTCACCTTAGATTCGTTGGAGCTCTATGCACTCCAAAAAATCGTTGGAAGCCATCTATAGTCAACGATGGTCTCTATACTCGATCAGGGTCGCCATAGGCTCTTGGGATCCTCACGGCGGTTCCTAGACTCCCATAGGAGCTCTAGGTGCTCAAAAAAAAATTCTAGGAGGCTCCCCTGAGTCTACGATGCTCTCTAGGTTCAATTAGAGTTGCCATACGCTCGTGGGAGGCTCGCAGCGCTTCCTAGAGACCTGTAGGGGCCTTATGCCACCCAAAAAATCATTGGAGGCTCCGTCTAGTCCACGTCTTTCCCTAGACTCAATTGGAGTCGCCATAGACTCGTGGGAGCCTCACATCGCTTCCTAGACACCCCCAGGTCCCCTATGCTCTCCCCAAAAAAAAAAAAAAAAATCTTTTTAGGCTATCTAGAGTGCATGATGCTCTCTAGATTTAATTAGAGTCCCCATGGACTCGTGGGAGCCTTATTACGCTTCCTAGACACCTGTAGGAGCTCTATGCACTGCAAAAAAATGTCTTTGGACGGTATCTGGAGTCCATGATGCTCTCTAGACTTAATTAGAATCCCCATGCACTCGTGGGAGCCTCATTACGCTTCCTAGATGCCCGTAGGAGCTCTATGCACGGCAAAAAAAAAATCTTCAGAGGCCATCTGGAGTCCACGACCCTCTCTGGACTCAATTAGAGCTGGCATAGACTCGTGGGAGCCCCACAACACCTCGTAGATAGCTGGGGGAGCTCTTTGCACTCCAAAAACTCTTAAGAGGCAATCTAGAGTCTGCGTTTCTCTCTAGACCCAATTAGGGTCACCGTAAACTCTTGGGAGGCTCACAACGCTTCCTAGACACCCATGGTAGCTCTGGGTACTCAAAAAAAAAATTCAGGTGGTCGTCTTGTGCCCACGTTGCTCTCTTAGCTCAATTAGAGTCGCGATACCCGCGTGGGAGCCTCACAACGCTTCCAAGACACCTGTAGGAGCTTCCATGCGCACTCTGAAAAGTCCTAGGAGTCCTGTTAGAGGCCACCGCGCTCTCTAAACTGAATTACAGTCGCCATAGACCCACGGGAGCCTCAGAACGCTTCCAAGACTCCCGTAGGAGTTCTATGCACTTCGAAAAATACTAGGAAGCTTGCTAGAGTCCACAACACATCCTAGACTCAATTAGTGCCGCCATTGATTCAAGGGAGCCTCAAAATGCTTCCTAGACTCCCGTAGGTGCTCTATGCAATCTAAAAAAAATCTTTGGAGGCCACCTATAGTCAACGACAATATCCATACTCAATCAGAGTCGCCATAGACTCTTGGGAGCTTCACAACTCTTCCTAGACACCCGTGGGAGCTTTGGGCACTCAAAAAAGTTCTAGGAGGCTATCATGAGACCTTGATGAAGTCAAGACTCAATTAGAGTCGCCATAGGCACATGGGAGCCTCACAACCTTTCCCAGGCACCTGTAGCAACTCCAAGATATCTTACGAGGCCATATGGACTTGACGACGCTCTTTAAACTCAATTAGAGTCGCCATAGTCTCATGCGAGCCTCACAACGCTTCCTAGACACCCGAAGGAGCTCCATGCACTCCAAGAAATCCTAGGAGTGTTGCTACGCTCTCTAGACTTGATTAGAGTCGCCGTGGACGCGTGGGTGCCTCAGAATGCTTCGTAGACACCCGTAGGAGTTCCATGCACATGAACAAATCCTAGTAGGTTTGCTAGAGTCTGCAACGTTCCCTAGACTCCATTTGTGTCACCATAGTTTCCCGAAAGCCTCATAGCGCTTCTTTGACACCCGTAGCAGCTCTATGCAATCCCAAAAATCTTTAGAGGCTCTCTCCAGTCTACGACGCGTTCTCTAGACTCAATTAGAGTCGCTATAGACCCGTGTGGGAGCCTTAGAGCGCTTCCAAGACACCCGTAGCAGTTCTATCCACTTCGCAAAATCGAAGGAGGCTTACTAGGGTCCACAACGCTCCCTAGACTTATTTTGTGTCACCATAGATTCGTTGGAGCTCTAAACACCCCAAAAAATCGTTGGAAGCCATCTATAGTCAACGACGGTCTCTATACTCGATCAAGGTCGCCATAGGCTCTTGGGATCCTCACGGCGGTTCCTAGACTCCCATAGGAGCTCTAGGTGCTCAAAAAAAATTCTAGGAGGCTCCACTGAGTCTACGATGCTCTCTAGGCTCAATTAGAGTTGCCATTCGCTCGTGGGAGCCTCGCAGCGCTTCCTAGAGACCCGTAGGGGCTTTATGCCACCCAAAAAATCATTGGAGGCTCCGTCTAGTCCACGTTTTTCCCTAGACTCAATTGGAGTCGCCATAGACTCGTGGGAGCCTCACATCGCTTCCTAGACACCCCCAGGTCCCCTATGCTCTCCCCAAAAAAAAAAAAATCTTTGGAGGCTATCGAGAGTCCATGATGCTCTCTAGATTTAATTAGAGTCCCCATGGACTCGTGGGAGCCTTATTATGCTTCCTAGACACCCGTAGGAGCTCCATGTACTGCAAAAACAAAGTCTTCGGACGGTATCTAGAGTCCATGATGCTCTCTAGACTTAATTAGAGCCCCCATGCACTCATGGGAGCCTCATTACGCTTCCTAGATGCCTGTAGGAGCTCTGTGCACGGCAAAAAAAAATCTTCAGAGGCCATCTGGAGTCCACGACCCTCTCTGGACTCAATTAGAGCTGGCATAGACTCGTGGGAGCCCCACAACACCTCGCAGACAGCTGGGGGAGCCCTTTGCACTCCAAAAACTCTTAAGAGGCAATCTAGAGTCTGCGATTCTCTCTAGACTTTAGGGTCACCGTAAACTCTTGGGAGCCTCACAACGCTTCCTAGACACCCGTGGTAGCTCTGGGCACTAAAAAAAAAAAATTCAGGTGGTCGTCTTGTGCCCACGTTGCTCTCTAAGCTCAATTAGAGTCGCGATACCTGCGTGGGAGCCTCACAACGCTTCCAAGACACCTGTAGGAGCTTCCATGCGCACTCCGAAAAGTACTAGGAGTCCTGTTAGAGGCCACCGCGCTCTCTAAACTGAATTAGAGTCGCCATAGACCCACGGGAGCCTCAGAACGCTTCCAAGACCCCCGTAGGAGTTCTATGCACTTCGAAAAATCCTAGGAAGCTTCCTAGAGTCCACAACACTCCCTAGACTCAATTAGTACCGCTATTGATTCGTGGGAGCCTCCAAACGCTTCCTAGACTCCCATAGGTGCTCTATGCATTCTAAAAAAATCTTTGGAGGCCACCTATAGTCAACGATAATATCCATACTCAATCTGAGTCGCCATAGAGTCTTGGGAGCCTCATAACTCTTCCCAGACACCCGTGGGTGCTCTGGGCACTCAAAAAAGTTCTAGGAGGTTACCATGAGTCCATGATGCAATGAAGACTCAATTAGAGTCGCCATAGGCATGTGGGAGCCTCACAACCTTTCCCACACACCTGTAGGAACTCCAAGATATCTTACGAGGCCATATGGACTTGACGACGCTCTCTAAACTCAATTAGAGTCGCCATAGTCTCATGGGGGCCTCACAACGCTTCCTAGACACCCGAAGGTGCTCCATGCACTCCAAGAAATCCTAGGAGTGTTGCTACGCTCTCTAGACTTGATTAGAGTCGCCGTGGACGCGTGGGTGCCTCAGAATGCTTCGTAGACACCCGTAGGAGTTCCATGCACATGAACAAATCCTAGTAGGTTTGTTAGAGTCTGCAACATTCCCTAGACTCCATTGGTGTCACCATAGTTTCCCGAAAGCCTTACAGCGCTTCTTTGACACCCGTGGGAGCTCTATGCAATCCCAAAAATCTTTAGAGCTTCTCTCCTGTCTCCGACGCGTTCTCTAGACTCAATTAGAGTCGCTATAGACCCGTGTGGGAGCCTTAGAGCGCTTCCCAGACACCCGTAGCAGTTCTATACACTTCGCAAAATCGAAGGAGGCTTACTAGGGTCCACAACGCTCCCTAGACTTAATTTGGGTCACCATAGATTCGTTGGAGCTCTATGCACTCCAAAAAATCGTTGGAAGCCATCTATAGTCAACGATGGTCTCTTTACTCGATCAGGGTCGCCATAGGCTCTTGGGATCCTCACGCCGGTTCCTAGACTCCCATAGGAGCTCTAGGTGCTCAAAAAAAATTCTAGGAGGCTCCCCTGAGTCTACGATGCTCTCTAGGCTCAATTAGAGTTGCCATACGCTCGTGGGAGCCTCGCAGCGCTTCCTAGAGACCCGTAGGGGCCTTACGCCACCCAAAAAATCATTGGAGGCTCCGTCTAGTCCACGTCTTTCCCTAGACTCAATTGGAGTCGCCATAGACTCGTGGGAGCCTCACATCGCTTCCTAGACACCCCCAGGACCCCTATGCTCTCCCCAAAAAAAAAAAAAAAAAAAATCTTTGGAGGCTATCTAGAGTGCATGATGCTCTCTAGATTTAATTAGAGTCCCCATGGACTCGTGGGAGCCTTATTACGCTTCCTAGACACCTGTAGGAGCTCTATGCACTGCAAAAAAATGTCTTTGGATGGTATTTGGAGTCCATGATGCTCTCTAGACTTAATTAGAATCCCCATGCACTCGTGGGAGCCTCATTGCGCTTCCTAGATGCCCGTAGGAGCTCTATGCACTCCAAAAATCCTAGGAAGCTTGCTAGAGTCCACAACACATCTTAGACTCAATTAGTGCCGCCATTGATTCATGGGAGCCTCAAAATGCTTCCTAGACTCCCGTAGGTGCTCTATGCAATCTAACAAAAATCTTTGGAGGCCACCTATAGTCAACGACAATATCCATACTCAATCAGAGTCGCCATAGACTCTTGGGAGCTTCACAACTCTTCCTAGACACCCATGGGAGCTTTGGGCACTCAAAAAAGTTCTAGGAGGCTATCATGAGACCTTGATGAAGTCAAGACTCAATTAGAGTCGCCATAGGCACATGGGAGCCTCACAACCTTTCCCAGGCACCTGTAGCAACTCCAAGATATCTTACGAGGCCATATGGACTTGACGACGCTCTTTAAACTCAATTAGAGTCGCCATAGTCTCACGCGAGCCTCACAACGCTTCCTAGACACCCGAAGGAGCTCCATGCACTCCAAGAAATCCTAGGAGTGTTGCTACGCTCTCTAGACTTGATTAGAGTCGCCGTGGAGGCGTGGGTGCCTCAGAACGCTTCGTAGACACCCGTAGGAGTTCCATGCACATGAACAAATCCTAGTAGGTTTGCTAGAGTCTGCAACGTTCCCTAGACTCCATTTGTGTCACCATAGTTTCCCGAAAGCCTCACAACGCTTCTTTGACACCCGTAGTAGCTCTATGCAATCCCAAAAATCTTTAGACGCTCTCTCTAGTCTATGACGCGTTCTCTAGACTCAATTAGAGTCGCTATAGACCCGTGTGGGAGCCTTAGAGCGCTTCCAAGACACCCGTAGCAGTTCTATCCACTTCGCAAAATCGAAGGAGGCTTACTAAGGTCCACAACGCTCCCTAGACTTAATTTGTGTCACCATAGATTCGTTGGAGCTCTAAACACCCCAAAAAATCATTGGAAGCCATCTGTAGTCAACGACGGTCTCTATACTCGATCAAGGTCGCCATAGGCTCTTGGGATCCTCACGGCGGTTCCTAGACTCCCATAGGAGCTCTAGGTGCTCAAAAAAAATTCTAGGAGGCTCCACTGAGTCTACAATGCCCTCTAGGCTCAATTAGAGTTGCCATACGCTCGTGGGAGCCTCGCAGCGCTTCCTAGAGACCCGTAGGGGCCTTATGCCACCCAAAAAATCATTGGAGGCTCCGTCTAGTCCACGTTTTTCCCTACACTCAATTGGAGTCGCTATAGACTCGTGGGAGCCTCACATCGCTTCCTAGACACCCCCAGGTCCCCTATGCTCTCCCAAAAAAAAAAAAAAATCTTTGGAGGCTATCTAGAGTCCATGATGCCCTCTAAATTTAATTAGAGTACCCATGGACTCGTGGGAGCCTTATTATGCTTCCTAGACACCCGTAGGAGCTCCATGTACTGCAAAAACAAAGTCTTCGGACGGTATCTAGAGTCCATGATGCTCTCTAGACTTAATTAGAGTCCCCATGCACTCATGGGAGCCTCATTACGCTTCCTAGATGCCCGTAGGAGCTCTGTGCACGGCAAAAAAAAATCTTCAGAGGCCATCTGGAGTCCACGACCCTCTCTGGACTCAATTAGAGCTGGCATAGGCTCGTGGGAGCCCCACAACACCTCGCAGACAGCTGGGGGAGCTCTTTGCACTCCAAAAACTCTTAAGAGGCAATCTAGAGTCTGCGATTCTCTCTAGACCCAATTAGGGTCACCGTAAACTCTTGGGAGCCTCACAACGCTTCCTAGACACCCGTGGTAGCTCTGGGCACTCAAAAAAAAATTCAAGTGGTCGTCTTGTGCCCACGTTGCTCTCTAAGCTCAATTAGAGTCGCGATACCTGCGTGGGAGCCTCACAACGCTTCCAAGACACCTGTAGGAGCTTCCATGCGCACTCCGAAAAGTCCTAGGAGTCCTGTTAGAGGCCACCGCGCTCTCTAAACTGAATTAGAGTCGCCATAGACCCACGGGAGCCTCAGAACGCTTCCAAGACTCCCGTAGGAGTTCTATGCACTTCGAAAAATCCTAGGAAGCTTCCTAGAGTCCACAACACTCCCTAGACTCAATTAGTACCGCCATTGATTCGTGGGAGCCTCAAAACGCTTCCTAGAGTCCCGTAAGTGCTCTATGCGTTCTAAAAAAGATCTTTGGAGGCCACCTATAGTCAACGATAATATCCATACTCAATCAGAGTCGCCATAGACTCTTGGGAGCCTCACAACTCTTCCCAGACACCCGTGGGTGCTCTGGGCACTCAAAAAAGTTCTAGGAGGCTACCATGAGTCCATGATGCTGTCAAGACTCAATTAGAGTCGCCATAGGCACGTGGGAGCCTCACAACCTTTCCCACACACCTGTAGGAACTCCAAGATATCTTACGAGGCCATATGGACTTGACGACGCTCTCTAAACTCAATTAGAGTCGCCATAGTCTCATGGGGGCCTCACAACGCTTCCTAGACACCCGAAGGTGCTCCATGCACTCCAAGAAATCTTAGGAGTGTTGCTACGCTCTCTAGACTCGATTAGAGTCGCCGTGGACGCGTGGGTGCCTCAGAATGCTTCGTAGACACCCGTAGGAGTTCCATGCACATGAACAAATCCTAGTAGGTTTGCTAGAGTCTGCAACGTTCCCTAGACTCCATTTGTGTCACCATAGTTTCCCGAAAGCCTTACAGCGCTTCTTTGACACCCGTAGGAGCTCTATGCAATCCCAAAAATCTTTAGAGGCTCTCTCCAGTCTACGACGCGTTCTCTAGACTCAATTAGAGTCGCTATAGACCCGTGTGGGAGCCTTAGAGCGCTTCCAAGACACCCGTAGCAGTTCTATCCACTTCGCAAAATCGAAGGAGGCTTACTAGGGTCCACAACGCTCCCTAGACTTAATTCGGGTCACCATAGATTCGTTGGAGCTCTATGCACTCCTAAAAATTGTTGGAAGCCATCTATAGTCAACGATGGTCTCTATACTCGATCAGGGTCGCCATAGGCTCTTGGGATCCTCACGGCGGTTCCTAGACTCCCATAGGAGCTCTAGGTGCTCAAAAAAAATTCGAGGAGGCTCCCCTGAGTCTACGATGCTCTCTAGGCTCAATTAGAGTTGCCATACGCTCGTGGGAGCCTTGCAGCGCTTCCTAGAGACCCGTAGAGGCCTTATGCCACCCAAAAAATCATTGGAGGCTCCGTCTAGTCCACGTCTTTCCCTAGACTCAATTGGAGTCGCCATAGACTCGTGGGAGCCTCACATCGCTTCCTAGACACCCCCAGGTCCCCTATGCTCTCCCCAAAAAAAAAAAAAAAATCTTTGGAGGCTATCTAGAGTGCATGATGCTCTCTAGATTTAATTAGAGTCCCCATGGACTCGTGGGAGCCTTATTATGCTTCCTAGACACCCGTAGGAGCTCTATGCACTGCAAAAAAAATGTCTTTCGACGGTATCTAGAGTCCATGATGCTCTCTAGACTTAATTAGAGTCCCCATGCACTCGTGGGAGCCTCATTACGCTTCCTAGATGCCCGTAGGAGCTCTGTGCACGGCAAAAAAAAAATCTTCAGAGGCCATCTGGAGTCCACAACCCTCTCTAGACTCAATTAGAGCTGGCATAGACTCGTGGGAGCCCCACAACACCTCGTAGACAGCTGGGGGAGCTCTTTGCACTGCAAAAACTCTTAAGAGGCAATCTAGAGTCTGCGATTCTCTCTTGACCCAATTAGGGTCACTGTAAACTCTTGGGAGCCTCACAACGCTTCCTAGACACCCGGGGGAGCTCTGGGCACTCAAAAAAAAAGTTCAGGTGGTCGTCTTGTGCCCACGTTGCTCTCTAAGCTCAATTAGAGTCGCGATACCATCGTGGGAGCCTCACAATGCTTCCAAGACACCTGTAAGAGCTTCCATGCGCACTCCGAAAAGTCCTACGAGTCCTGTTAGAGGCCACCGCGCTCTCTAAACTGAATTAGAGTCGCCATAGACACACGGGAGCCTCAGAACGCTTCCAAGACTCCCGTAGGAGTTCTATGCACTTCGAAAAATCCTAGGAAGCTTGCTAGAGTCCACAACACTCCCCAGACTCAGTTAGTGCCGCCGTTGATTCGTGGGAGCCTCAAAACACTTCCTAGACTCCCGTTGGTGCTCTATGTATTCTAAAAAAAATCTTTGGAGGCCACCTATAGTCAACGACAATATCCATACTCAATCGGAGTCGCCATAGACTCTTGGGAGCTTCACAACTCTTCCTAGACACCCGTGGGTGCTTTGGGCACTCAAAAAAGTTCTAGGAGGCCACCATGAGACCATGATGCAGTCAAGACTCAATTAGAGTCGCCATAGGCACATGGGAGCCTCACAACCTTTCCCAGGCACCTGTAGGAACTCCAAGATATCTTACGAGGCCATATGGACTTGACGACGCTCTCTAAACTCAATTAGAGTCGCCATAGTCTCATGAGAGCCTCACAACGCTTCCTAGACACCCGAAGGAGCTCCATGCACTCCAAGAAATCCTAGGAGTGTTGCTACGCTCTCTAGACTCAATTAGAGTCACCGTGGACGCGTGGCAGCCTCAGAATGCTTCGTTGACACCCATAGGAGTTCCATGCACTTCAACAAATCCTAGTAGGTTTGCTAGAGTCCGCAATGTTCCCTAGACTCCATTTGTGTCGCCATAGATTCCCGAAAGCCTCACAGCGCTTCTTTGACACCCGTAGGAGCTCTATGCAATCCCAAAAATCTTTGAACGCTCCCTCCAAGCTACGACGCGCTCTCTAGACTCAATTAGAGTCGCTAAAAACCCGTGTGGGAGCCTCAGAAAGCTTCCAAGACACCCGTAGCAGTTCTTTGCACTTTGAAAAATCGAAGGAGGCTTACTAGAATCCACAACGCTTCCTAGACTTAATTTGTGTCACCATAGATTCGTTGGAGCTCTATGCACTCCAAAAAATCGTTGGAAGCCATCTATAGTCAACGACGGTCTCTATACTCGATCAGGGTTGCCATACGCTCTTGGGAGCCACACGGGGGTTCCTAGACTCCCATAGGAGCTCTAGGCGCTCAAAAAAAAATTCTAGGAGGCTCCCCTGGGTCTACGCTGCTCTCTAGGCTCAATTAGAGTTGCCATACGCTCATGGGAGCCTCGCAACGCTTCCTACAGACCAGCAGGGGCCTTATGCAACCTAAAAAATCATTGGAGGCTCTGTCTAGTCCACGTCGCTCTCTAGACTCAATTGGAGTCGTCATAGACTCGTGGGAGCCTCACATCGCTTCCTAGACACCCCTAGATCCCCTATGCACTCCAAAAAAAAAAAAATCATTGGAGGCAATCTAGAGTCCATGATGCTCTCTAGACTTAATTAGGGACCCCATGGACTCGTGGGAGCCTTATCATGCTTCCTAGACACCCGAAGAAGCCCTATGCACTGCAAAAAAAATTCTTTGGACGGTATCTAGAGTCCACGATGCTCTCTAGACTTAATTAGGGTCCCCATGCACTCGTGGGAGCCTCATTATGCTTCAATGATGCCCATAGGAGCTCTATGCATGGCAAAAAAAATCTTCGGAGGCCATCTGGATTCCACGACCTTCTCTAGACTCAATTAGAGCTGGCATAGACTCGTAGGTGCCCCACAACACCTCGTAGACAGCTGGGGGAGCTCTTTGCACTGCAAAAACTCTTAAGAGGCGATCTAGAGTCTGCAATGCTCTCTAGACCCAATTAGGGTCACCGTAGACTCTTGAGACCCTCACAACACTTCTTAGACACCCGTGGCAGCTCTGGGCACTCAAAAAAAAATTCAGTTGGTCGTCCTGGGCCCACGTCGCTCTCTATGCTCAATTAGAGTCGCGATACTCGCGTGAGAGCCGCACAACGCTTCCAAGACACCTGTACGAGTTTCCATGCGCACTCCAAAAAGTCCTAGGAGTCCTGTTAGAGGCCACTGTGCTCTCTAAACTGAATTAGAGTCGCCATAGACCCATGGGAGCCTCAGAACGCTTCCAAGACTCCCGTAGGAGTTCTATGCACTTCGGAAAATCCTAGGAAGCTTGCTAGAGTCCACAACACTCCCTAGACTCAATTAGTGCCGCCATTGATTCGTGGGAGCCTCAAAACGCTTCCTAGACTCACGTTGGTGCTCTATGAATTCTAAAAAAATCTTGGGAGGCCACCTATAGTCAACGAAAATATCCATACTCAATCAGAGTCACCATAGACTCTTGGGAGCCTCACAACTCTTCCCAGACACCCGTGGGTGCTCTGGGCACTCAAAAAAGTTCTAGGAGGCTACCACGAGTCCATGATGCAGTCAAGACTCAATTAGAGTCGCCATAGGCACGTGGGAGCCTCACAACCTTTCCCAGACACCTGTAGGAACTCTAAGATATCTTACAAGGCCATATGGACTTGACGACGCTCTCAAAACTCAATTAGAGTCGCCATAGTCTCATGGGGGCCTCACAACGCTTCCTAGACACCCGAAGGAGCTCCATGCACTCCAAGAAATCCAAGGAGTGTTGCTACGCTCTCTAGACTCGATTAGAGTCGCCGTGGACGCGTGGGCGCCTCAGAATGCTTCGTAGACACCCGTAGGAGTTCCATGCACATGAACAAATCCTAGTAGGTTTGCAAGAGTCTGCAACATTCCCTAGACTCCATTTGTGTCGCCATAGTTTCCCGAAAGCCTCACAGTGCTTCTTTGACACCCGTAGGAGCTCTATGCAATCCCAAAAATCTTTAGAGGCTCTCTCCAATCTACGACGCGTTCTCTAGACTCAATTAGAGTCGCTATAGACCCGTGTGGGAGCCTTAGAGCGCTTCCAAGACACCCGTAGAAGTTTTATCCACTTCGCAAAACCGAAGGAGGCTTACTAGGGTCCACAACGCTCCCTAGACTTAATTTGTGTCACTATAGATTCGTTGGAGCTCTATGCACTCCAAAAAATCGTTGGAAGCCATCTATAGTCAACGACGGTCTCTATACTCGATCAGGGTCGCCATAGGCTCTTGGGAGCCTCACGGTGGTTCCTAGACTCCCATAGGAGCTCTAGGTGCTCAAAAAAAATTCTAGGAGGCTCCCCTAGGTCTACGATGCTCTTTAGGCTCAATTAGAGTTGCCATACGCTCATGGGAGCCTTGCAGCGCTTCCTAGAGACCCGTAGGGGCCTTATGCAACCCAAAAAATCCTTGGAGGCTCCGTCTAGTCCACGTCGCTCTCTAGACTCAATTGGAGTCGTCATAGACTCGTGGGAGCCTCACATCGCTTCCTAGACACCCCTAGGTCCCCTTTGCACTCCAAAAAAAAAAACAAAAATCTTTGGAGGCAATCTAGAGTCCATGATGCTCTCTAGACTTAATTAGGGTCCCCATGGACTCGTGGGAGCCTTATTATGCTCCTTAGACACTCGTAGAAGCCCTATGCACTGAAAAAAAAATTTCTTTGGACGGTATCTAGAGTCCACGATGCTCTCTAGACTTAATTAGGGTCCCCATGCACTCGTGGGAGCCTCATTATGCTTCCAAGATGCCCGTAGGAGCTCTGTGCATGGCAAAAAAAATCTTCGGAGGCCATCTGGAGTCCACGACGCTCCCTAGACTCAATTAGAGCTGGCATAGACTCGTGGGAGCCCCACAACACCTCGTAGACAGCTGGGGGAGCTCTTTGCACTCCAAAAACTCTTAAGAGGTAATCTAGAGTCTGCGATGCTCTCTAGACCCAATTAGGGTCACCGTAGACTCTTGGGAGCCTCACAACGCTTCCTAGACACCCGTGGCAGCTCTGGGCACTCAAAAAAAATTCAGGTGGTCGTCTATGGCCCACGTCGCTCTCTAAGCTCAATTAGAGTCGTGATACTCGCGTGAGAGCCTCACAACGCTTCCAAGACACCTATACGAGCTTCTATGCGCACTTCAAAAAGTACTAGGAGTCCTATTAGAGGCCACCGTGCTCTCTAAACTGAATTAGAGTTGCCATAGACCCACGGGAGCCTCAGAATGCTTCCAAGACTCCCATAGGAGTTCTATGCACTTCGGAAATTCCTAGGAAGCTTGCTAGAGTCCACAACACTCCCTAGACTCAATTAGTACTGTCATTGATTCGTGGGAGCCTCAAAACGCTTCCTAGACTCCCGCAGGTGCTCTATGAATCCTAAAAAAATCTTGGGAGGCCACCTATAGTCAACGAAAATATCCATACTCAATCAGAGTCGCCATAGACTCTTGGGAGCCTCACAACTCTTCCCAGACACCCGTGGGTGCTCTGGGCACTCAAAAAAGTTCAAGGAGGCTACCATGAGTCCATGATGCAGTCAAGACTCAATTAGAGTTGCCATAGGCACGTGGGAGCCTCACAACCTTTCCCAGACACCTGTAGGAACTCGAAGATATCTTACGAGGCCATATGGACTTGACGACGCTCTCTAAACTCAATTAGAGTCGCCATAGTCTCATGGGGCCCTCACAACGCTTCCTAGACACCCGAAGGAGCTCCATGCACTCCAAGAAATCCTAAGAGTGTTGCTACGCTCTCTAGACTCAATTAGAGTCGCCGTGGACGCGTGGGTGCCTCAGAATGCTTCGTAGACACCCGTAGGAGTTCCATGCACAAGAACAAATCCTAGTAGGTTTGCTAGAGTCTGCAACGTTCCCTAGACTCCATTTGTGTCGCTATAGTTTCCCGAAAGCCTCACAGCGCTTCTTTGACACCCGTAGGAGCTTTATGCAATCCCAAAAATCTTTAGAGGCTCTCTCCAGTCTACGACGCGCTCTCTAGACTCAATTAGAGTCGCTATAGACCCGTGTGGGAGCCTTAGAGCGCTTCCAAGACACTTGCAGCAGTTCTATCCACTTCGCAAAATCGAAGGAGGCTTACTAGCGTCCACAACGCTCCCTAGACTTGATTTGTGTCACCATAGATTCGTTGGAGCTCTATGCACTCCAAAAAAATCGTTGGAAGCCATCTATAGTCAACGACGGTCTCTATACTCGATCAGGGTCGCCATAGGCTATTGGGATCCTCACGGTGGTTCCTAGACTCCCATAGGAGCTCTAGGTGCTCAAAAAAAATTCTACGAGGCTCCCCTGAGTCTACGATGCTCTCTAGGCTCAATTAGAGTTGCCATACGCTCGTGGGAGCCTCGCAGCGCTTCTTAGAGACCCGTAGGGGCCTTATGCCACCCAAAAAATCATTGGAGGCTCCATCTTGTCCACGTCTTTCCCTAGACTTAATTGGAGTCACCATAGACTCGTGGGAGCCTCACATCGCTTACTAGACACCCCCAGGTCCCCAATGCTCTCCCTAAAAAAAAAAATCTTTGGAGGCTATCTAGAGTCCATGATGCTCTCTAGATTTAATTAGAGTCCCCACGGACTCGTTGGAGCCTTATTATGCTTCCTAGACACCCGTAGGAGCTCCATGTACTGCAAAAAAAAAGTCTTTGGACGATATCGAGTCCATGTTGCTCTCTAGACTTAATTAGAGTCCCCATGCACTCGTGGGAGCCTCATTACACTTCCTAGATGCCCGTAAGAGCTCTGTGCATGGCAAAAAAAATCTTCGGAGGCCATCTGGAGTCCACGACGCTCTCTAGACTCAACTAGAGCTGGCATAGACTCGTGGGAGCCCCACAACACCTCGTAGACAGCTGGGGGAGCTCTTCGCACTCCAAAAACTCTTAAGAGGCAATCTAGAGTCCGCGATGCACTCTAGACCCAATTAGGGTCACCGTAGACTCTTGGGAGCCTCACAACGCTTCCTAGACACCCATGGCAGCTCCGGGCACTCAAAAAAAAATTCAGGTGGTCGTCTTGGGCCAACGTCGCTCTCTAAGCTCAATTACAGTCACAATACTCACGTAAGAGCCTCACACCGCTTCCAAGACACCTGTAAGAGCTTCCATGCGCACTCCAAAAAGTCCTAGGAGTCCTGTTAGAGGCCACCGCGCTCTCTAAACTGAATTAGAGTCGCCATAGACCCACGGGAGCCTCAGAACGCTTCCAAGACTCCCGTAGGAGTTCTATGCACTTCGAAAATTCCTAGGAAGCTTGCTAGAGTCCACAACACTCCCTAGACTCAATTAGTGCCGCCATTGATTCGTGGGAGCCTCAAAACGCTTCCTAGACTCCCGTAGCTGCTCTATGCATTCTAAAAAAAATCTTTGGAGGCCACCTATAGTCAACGACAATATCCATACTGAATCGTAGTCGCTATAGACTCTTGGGAGCTTCACAACTCTTCCCAGACACCCATGGGTGCTTTGGGCACTCAAAAAAGTTCTAGAAGGCTACCATGAGTCCATGGTGCAGTCAAGACTCAATTAGAGTCGCCATAGGCACATGGGAGCCTCACAACCTTTCCCAGACACCTGTAGGAACTCCAAGATATCTTACGAGGCCATATGGACTTGACGACGCTCTCTAGACTCAATTAGAGTCGCTATAGTCTCATGGGAGCCTCACAACGCTTCCTAGACACCCGAAGGAGCTCCATGCACTCCAAGAAATCCAAGGAGTGTTGCAACGCTCTCTAGACTCAATTAGAGTCGCCGTGGACGCGTGGCTGCCTCAGAATGCTTCGTAGACACCCATAGGAGTTCCATGCACTTGAACAAATCCTAGTAGGTTTGCTAGAGTCCGCAATGTTCCCTAGACTCCATTTGTGTCGCCATAGATTCTCGAAAGCCTCACAGCGCTTCTTTGACAACCGTAGGAGCTCTATGCAATCCCAAAAATCTTTAAAGGCTCTCTGCAATCTACAACGCGCTCTCTAGACTCAATTAGAGTCACTAGAGACTCGTGTGGGAGCCTCAGAATGCGTCCAAGACACCCGTAGCAGTTCTATGCACTTCGCAAAATCGAAGGAGGCTTACCCACAACGCTCCCTAGACTTAATTTGTGTCACCATAGATTCGTTGGAGCTCTATGCACTCCAAAAAATCGTTGGAAGCCATCTACAGTCAATGACGGTCTCTATACTCGATCAGGGTCGCCATAGGCTCCTGGGATCCTCACGGCTGTTCCTAGACTCCCATAGGAGCTCTAGGTGCTCAAAAAAAATTCTGGGAGGCTCCCCTGAGTCTATGATGCTCTCTAGGCTCAATTAGAGTTGCCATATGCTCGTGAGAGCCTCGCAGCGCTTCCTACAGACCCGTAAGGGCCTTATGCAACCCAAAAAATCATTGGAGGCTCCGCCTAGTCCGTGTCGCTCTCTAGACTCAATTAGAGTTGCCATAGACTCGTGGGAGCCTCACATCGCTTCCTAGACACCCCTAAGTCCCCTATGCTCTCCGAAAAAAAAAAAAAAAATCTTTGGAGGCTATCTAGACTCCATGATGCTCTCTAGACTTAATTAGAGTCCCCATGGACTCGTGGGAGCCTTATTAAGCTTCCTAGACACCCGTAGAAGCCCTATGCACCGCAAAAAAAAAGTCTTTGGATGGTATCTAGAGTCCATGATGCTTTCTAGACTTAACTAGAGTCCCCATGCACTCGTGGGAGCCTCATTACTCTTCCTAGATGCCCGTAGGAGCTCTGTGCATGGCAAAAAAATTCTTCGGAGGCCATCTGGAGTCCACGACGCTCTCTAGACTCAATTAGAGCTGGCAACGACTCGTGGGAGCCCCACAACACCTCGTAGACAGCTGGCGGAGCTCTTCGCCCTCCAAAAACTGTTAAGAGGCAATCTAGGGTCTGCGATGCTCTCTAGACCCAATTAGGGTCACCGTAGACTCTTGGGAGCCTCACAACGCTTCCTAGACACCCATGGCAGCTCCGGGCACTCAAAAAAAAATTCAGGTGGTCGTCTTGGGCCAACGTCGCTCTCTAAGCTCAATTACAGTCGCAATACTCACGTGAGAGCCTCACCACACTTCCAAGACACCTGTAAGAGCTTCCATGCGCACTTCAAAAAGTCCTAGGAGTCCTGTTAGAGGCCACCGCGCTCTCTAAACTGAATTAGAGTCGCTATAGACCCACGGGAGCCTCAGAACGCTTCCAAGACTCCCGTAGGAGTTCTATGCACTTCGAAAATTCCTAGGAAGCTTGCTAGAGTCCACAACACTCCCTAGACTCAATTAGTGCCGCCATTGATTTGTGGGAGCCTCAAAACGCTTCCTAGACTCCCGTAGGTGCTCTATGTATTCTAAAAAAATCTTTGGAGGCCACCTATAGTCAACGACAATATCCATACTCAATCAGAGTCGCCATAGACTCTTGGGAGCTTCACAACTCTTCCTAGACACCCGTGGGCGCTTTGGGTCCTCAAAAAAGTTCTAGGAGGTTACCATGAGTCCATGATGCTGTCAAGACTCAATTAGAGTCGCCATAGGCATGTGGGAGCCTCACAAGCTTTCTCAGAAACCTGTAGGAACTCTAAGATATCTTACGAGGCCATATGGACTTGACGACGCTCTCTAAACTCAATTAGAGCCGCCATAGTCTCATGAGAGCCTCACAACGCTTCCTAGACACCCGAAGGAGCTCTATGCACTCCAAGAAATCCTAGGACTGTTGCTACGCTCTCTAGACTCGATTAGAGTCGCCGTGGACGCGTGGGTGCCTTAGAATGCTTCGTAGACACCCGTAGGAGTTCCATGCACATGAACAAATCCTAGTAGGTTTGCTACAGTCTGCAACGTTCCCTAGACTCCATTTGTGTCGCCATAGTTTCCCGGAGGCCTCACAGTGCTTCTTTGACACCCGTAGGACCTCTATGCAATCCCAAAAATCTTTAAAGGCTCTCTCCTATCTACGACGCGTTCTCTAGACTCAATTAGAATCGCTATAGACCCGTGTGGGAGCCTTAGAGCGCTTCCAAGACACCCGTAGCAGTTCTCTCCACTTCGCAAAATCGAAGGAGACTTACTAGGATCCACAACGCTCCCTAGACTTAATTTGTGTCACCATAGATTCGTTGGAGCTCTATGCACTCCAAAAAATCGTTGGAAGCCATCTATAGTCAACGATGGTCTCTATACTCGATCAAGGTCACCATAGGCTCTTGGGATCCTCACGGCAATTCCTAGACTCCCATAGGAGCTCTAGGTGCTCAAAAAAAATTCTAGGAGGTTCCCCTGAGTCTACGATGCTCTCTAGGCTCAATTAGAGTTGCCATACGCTCGTGGGAGCCTCGCAGCGCTTCCAAGAGACCCGTAGGGGCCTTATGCCACCCAACAAATCATTGGAGGCTCCGTCTAGTCCACGTCTTTCCCTAGAGTCAATTGGAGTCGCCATAGACTTGTGGGAGCCTCACATCGCTTCCTAGACACCCCCAGGTCCCCTTTGCTCTCCCCAAAAAAAAAAAAAATCTTTAGAGGCTATCTAAAGTCCATGATGCTCTCTAGATTTAATTAGAGTCCCCATGGACTCGTGGGAGCCTTATTATGCTTCCTAGACACCCATAGGAGCTCCATGTACTGCAAAAAAAAAGTCTTTGGACGGTATCTAGACTCCATGATGCTCTCTAGACTTGATTACAGTCCCCATGCACTCGTGGGAGCCTCATTACGCTTCCTAGATGCCCGTAGGAGCTCTGTGCACGGCAAAAAAAAGTCTTCAGAGGCCATCTGGAGTCCACGACCCTCTCTGGATTCAATTAGAGCTGGCATAGACTCGTGGGAGCCCCACAACACCTCGTAGACAGCTGGGGGAGCTCTTTGCACTCCAAAAACTCCGAAGAGGCAATCTAGAGTCTGAGATTCTCTCTAGACCCAATTAGGGTCACCGTAAACTCTTGGGAGCCTCACAACGCTTCCTAGACACCCGTGGCAGCTCTGGGCACTAAAAAAAAAATTCAGGTGGTCGTCTTGTGCCAACGTTGCCCTCTAAGCTCAATTAGAGTCGCGATACCCGCGTGGGAGCCTCACAACGCTTCCAAGACACCTGTAGGAGCTTCCGTGCGCACTCCGAAAAGTCCTAGGAGTCCTGTTAGAGGCCACCGCGCTCTCTAAACTGAATTAGAGTCGCCATAGACCCACGGGAGCCTTAGAACGCTTCCAAGACTCCCGTAGGAGTTCTATGCACTTCGAAAAATCCAAGGAAGCTTGCTAGAGTCGACAACACTCCCTAGACTCAGTTAGTGCCGCCATTGACTCGTGGGAGCCTCAAAACACTTCCTAGACTCCCGTAGGAGCTCTATGCATTCTAAAAAAAATCTTTGGAGGCCACCTATAGTCAACGACAACATCCGAAGGAGCTCCATGCACTCCAAGAAATCCTAGGAGTGTTGCTGCGCTCTCTAGACTCGATTAGAGTCGCCGTGGACGCGTGGCTACCTCAAAATGCTTCGCAGACACCCATAGCAGTTCCATGCACTTGAATAAATCCTAGTAGGTTTGCTAGAGTCCGCAATGTTCCCTAGACTCCATTTGTGTCGCCATAGATTCTCGAAAGCCTCACAGCGCTTCTTTGACACCCGTAGGAGCTCTATGCAATCCCAAAAATCTTTGGAGGCTCTCTCCAGTCTACAACGCGCTCTCTAGACTCAATTAGAGTCGCTAGAGACTCGTGTGGGGGCCTCAGAATGCTTCCAAGACACCCGTAGCAGTACTATGCACTTCGCAAAATTGAAGGAGGCTTACAAAAGTCCACAACGCTCCCTAGACTTAATTTGTGTCGCCATAGATTCGTTGGAGCTCTATGCACTCCAAAAAATCGTTGGAAGCCATCTACAGTCAACGACGGTCTCTATACTCGATCAGGGTCGCCATAGGTTCCTGGGATCCTCACGGCTGTTCCTAGACTCCCATAGGAGCTCTATGTGCTCAAAAAAAATTCTGGGAGGCTCCCCTGAGTCTACAATGCTCTCTAATCTCAATTAGAGTTGCCATACGCTCGTGGGAGCCTCGCAGCGCTTCCTACAGACCCGTAAGGGCCTTATGCAACCCAAAAAATCATTGGAGGCTCCGCCTAGTCCATGTCGCTCTCTAGACTCAATTGGAGTTGCCATAGACTCGTGGGAGCCTCACATCACTTCCTAGACACCCCTAAGCCCCCTATGCTCTCCGAAAAAAAAAAAAAAAAAAAAAATTCTTTGGAGGCTATCTAGAGTCCATGATGCTCTCTAGACTTAATTAGAGTCCCCATAGACTCGTGGGAGCCTTATTAAGCTTCCTAGACACCCGTAGAAGCCTTATGCAACGCAAAAAAAAAGTCTTTGGATGGTATCTAGAGTCCATGATGCTTTCTAGACTTAACTAGAGTCCCCATGCACTCGTGGGAGCCTCATTACTCTTCCTAGATGCCCGTAGGAGCTCTGTGCATGGCAAAAAAATTGTTCGGAGGCCATCTGGAGTCCACGACGCTCTCTAGACTCAATTAGAGCTGGCAACGACTCGTGGGAGCCCCACAACACCTCGTAGACAGCTGGCGGAGCTCTTCGCACTCCAAAAACTGTTAAGAGGCAATCTAGAGTCTGCGATGCTCTCTAGACCCAATTAGAGTCACCGTAGACTCTTGGGAGCCTCACAACGCTTCCTAGACACCCATGGCAGCTCCGGGCACTCAAAAAAAAATTCAGGTGGTCGTCTTGGGCCAACGTCGCTCTCTAAGCTCAATTACAGTCGCAATACTCACGTGAGAGCCTCACCACACTTCCAAGACACCTGTAAGAGCTTCCATGCGCACTTCAAAAAGTCCTAGGAGTCCTGTTAGAGGCCACCGCGCTCTCTAAACTGAATTAGAGTCGCTATAGACCCACGGGAGCCTCAGAACGCTTCCAAGACTCCCGTAGGAGTTCTATGCACTTCGAAAATTCCTAGGAAGCTTGCTAGAGTCCACAACACTCCCTAGACTCAATTAGTGCCGCCATTGATTTGTGGGAGCCTCAAAACGCTTCCTAGACTCCCGTAGGTGCTCTATGTATTCTAAAAAAATCTTTGGAGGCCACCTATAGTCAACGACAATATCCATACTCAATCAGAGTCGCCATAGACTCTTGGGAGCTTCACAACTCTTCCTAGACACCCGTGGGCGCTTTGGGTCCTCAAAAAAGTTCTAGGAGGTTACCATGAGTCCATGATGCTGTCAAGACTCAATTAGAGTCGCCATAGGCACGTGGGAGCCTCACAAGCTTTCTCAGAAACCTGTAGGAACTCTAAGATATCTTACGAGGCCATATGGACTTGACGACGCTCTCTAAACTCAATTAGAGCCGCCATAGTCTCATGAGAGCCTCACAACGCTTCCTAGACACCCGAAGGAGCTCTATGCACTCCAAGAAATCCTAGGACTGTTGCTACGCTCTCTAGACTCGATTAGAGTCGCCGTGGACGCGTGGGTGCCTTAGAATGCTTCGTAGACACCCGTAGGAGTTCCATGCACATGAACAAATCCTAGTAGGTTTGCTACAGTCTGCAACGTTCCCTAGACTCCATTTGTGTCGCCATAGTTTCCCGGAGGCCTCACAGTGCTTCTTTGACACCCGTAGGACCTCTATGCAATCCCAAAAATCTTTAAAGGCTCTCTCCTATCTACGACGCGTTCTCTAGACTCAATTAGAATCGCTATAGACCCGTGTGGGAGCCTTAGAGCGCTTCCAAGACACCCGTAGCAGTTCTCTCCACTTCGCAAAATCGAAGGAGACTTACTAGGATCCACAACGCTCCCTAGACTTAATTTGTGTCACCATAGATTCGTTGGAGCTCTATGCACTCCAAAAAATCGTTGGAAGCCATCTATAGTCAACGATGGTCTCTATACTCGATCAAGGTCACCATAGGCTCTTGGGATCCTCACGGCAATTCCTAGACTCCCATAGGAGCTCTAGGTGCTCAAAAAAAATTCTAGGAGGTTCCCCTGAGTCTACGATGCTCTCTAGGCTCAATTAGAGTTGCCATACGCTCGTGGGAGCCTCGCAGCGCTTCCAAGAGACCCGTAGGGGCCTTATGCCACCCAACAAATCATTGGAGGCTCCGTCTAGTCCACGTCTTTCCCTAGAGTCAATTGGAGTCGCCATAGACTTGTGGGAGCCTCACATCGCTTCCTAGACACCCCCAGGTCCCCTTTGCTCTCCCCAAAAAAAAAAAAAATCTTTAGAGGCTATCTAAAGTCCATGATGCTCTCTAGATTTAATTAGAGTCCCCATGGACTCGTGGGAGCCTTATTATGCTTCCTAGACACCCATAGGAGCTCCATGTACTGCAAAAAAAAAGTCTTTGGACGGTATCTAGACTCCATGATGCTCTCTAGACTTGATTACAGTCCCCATGCACTCGTGGGAGCCTCATTACGCTTCCTAGATGCCCGTAGGAGCTCTGTGCACGGCAAAAAAAAAGTCTTCAGAGGCCATCTGGAGTCCACGACCCTCTCTGGATTCAATTAGAGCTGGCATAGACTCGTGGGAGCCCCACAACACCTCGTAGACAGCTGGGGGAGCTCTTTGCACTCCAAAAACTCCGAAGAGGCAATCTAGAGTCTGAGATTCTCTCTAGACCCAATTAGGGTCACCGTAAACTCTTGGGAGCCTCACAACGCTTCCTAGACACCCGTGGCAGCTCTGGGCACTAAAAAAAAATTCAGGTGGTCGTCTTGTGCCAACGTTGCCCTCTAAGCTCAATTAGAGTCGCGATACCCGTGTGGGAGCCTCACAACGCTTCCAAGACACCTGTAGGAGCTTCCGTGCGCACTCCGAAAAGTCCTAGGAGTCCTGTTAGAGGCCACCGCGCTCTCTAAACTGAATTAGAGTCGCCATAGACCCACGGGAGCCTTAGAACGCTTCCAAGACTCCCGTAGGAGTTCTATGCACTTCGAAAAATCCAAGGAAGCTTGCTAGAGTCGACAACACTCCCTAGACTCAGTTAGTGCCGCCATTGACTCGTGGGAGCCTCAAAACACTTCCTAGACTCCCGTAGGAGCTCTATGCATTCTAAAAAAAATCTTTGGAGGCCACCTATAGTCAACGACAACATCCGAAGGAGCTCCATGCACTCCAAGAAATCCTAGGAGTGTTGCTGCGCTCTCTAGACTCGATTAGAGTCGCCGTGGACGCGTGGCTACCTCAAAATGCTTCGCAGACACCCATAGCAGTTCCATGCACTTGAACAAATCCTAGTAGGTTTGCTAGAGTCCGCAATGTTCCCTAGACTCCATTTGTGTCGCCATAGATTCTCGAAAGCCTCACAGCGCTTCTTTGACACCCGTAGGAGCTCTATGCAATCCCAAAAATCTTTGGAGGCTCTCTCCAGTCTACAACGCGCTCTCTAGACTCAATTAGAGTCGCTAGAGACTCGTGTGGGGGCCTCAGAATGCTTCCAAGACACCCGTAGCAGTACTATGCACTTCGCAAAATTGAAGGAGGCTTACAAAAGTCCACAACGCTCCCTAGACTTAATTTGTGTCGCCATAGATTCGTTGGAGCTCTATGCACTCCAAAAAATCGTTGGAAGCCATCTACAGTCAACGACGGTCTCTATACTCGATCAGGGTCGCCATAGGTTCCTGGGATCCTCACGGCTGTTCCTAGACTCCCATAGGAGCTCTATGTGCTCAAAAAAAATTCTGGGAGGCTCCCCTGAGTCTACAATGCTCTCTAATCTCAATTAGAGTTGCCATACGCTCGTGGGAGCCTCGCAGCGCTTCCTACAGACCCGTAAGGGCCTTATGCAACCCAAAAAATCATTGGAGGCTCCGCCTAGTCCATGTCGCTCTCTAGACTCAATTGGAGTTGCCATAGACTCGTGGGAGCCTCACATCACTTCCTAGACACCCCTAAGCCCCCTATGCTCTCCGAAAAAAAAAAAAAAAAAAAAATTCTTTGGAGGCTATCTAGAGTCCATGATGCTCTCTAGACTTAATTAGAGTCCCCATAGACTCGTGGGAGCCTTATTAAGCTTCCTAGACACCCGTAGAAGCCTTATGCAACGCAAAAAAAAAGTCTTTGGATGGTATCTAGAGTCCATGATGCTTTCTAGACTTAACTAGAGTCCCCATGCACTCGTGGGAGCCTCATTACTCTTCCTAGATGCCCGTAGGAGCTCTATGCATGGCAAAAAAATTGTTCGGAGGCCATCTGGAGTCCACGACGCTCTCTAGACTCAATTAGAGCTGGCAACGACTCGTGGGAGCCCCACAACACCTCGTAGACAGCTGGCGGAGCTCTTCGCACTCCAAAAACTGTTAAGAGGCAATCTAGAGTCTGCGATGCTCTCTAGACCCAATTAGGGTCACCGTAGACTCTTGGGAGCCTCACAACGCTTCCTAGACACCCATGGCAGCTCCGGGCACTCAAAAAAAAATTCAGGTGGTCGTCTTGGCCCAACGTCGCTCTCTAAGCTCAATTACAGTCGCAATACTCACGTGAGAGCCTCACCACACTTCCAAGACACCTGTAAGAGCTTCCATGCGCACTTCAAAAAGTCCTAGGAGTCCTGTTAGAGGCCACCGCGCTCTCTAAACTGAATTAGAGTCGCTATAGACCCACGGGAGCCTCAGAACGCTTCCAAGACTCCCGTAGGAGTTCTATGCACTTCGAAAATTCCTAGGAAGCTTGCTAGAGTCCACAACACTCCCTAGACTCAATTAGTGCCGCCATTGATTTGTGGGAGCCTCAAAACGCTTCCTAGACTCCCGTAGGTGCTCTATGTATTCTAAAAAAATCTTTGGAGGCCACCTATAGTCAACGACAATATCCATACTCAATCAGAGTCGCCATAGACTCTTGGGAGCTTCACAACTCTTCCTAGACACCCGTGGGCGCTTTGGGTCCTCAAAAAAGTTCTAGGAGGTTACCATGAGTCCATGATGCTGTCAAGACTCAATTAGAGTCGCCATAGGCACGTGGGAGCCTCACAAGCTTTCTCAGAAACCTGTAGGAACTCTAAGATATCTTACGAGGCCATATGGACTTGACGACGCTCTCTAAACTCAATTAGAGCCGCCATAGTCTCATGAGAGCCTCACAACGCTTCCTAGACACCCGAAGGAGCTCTATGCACTCCAAGAAATCCTAGGACTGTTGCTACGCTCTCTAGACTCGATTAGAGTCGCCGTGGACGCGTGGGTGCCTTAGAATGCTTCGTAGACACCCGTAGGAGTTCCATGCACATGAACAAATCCTAGTAGGTTTGCTACAGTCTGCAACGTTCCCTAGACTCCATTTGTGTCGCCATAGTTTCCCGGAGGCCTCACAGTGCTTCTTTGACACCCGTAGGACCTCTATGCAATCCCAAAAATCTTTAAAGGCTCTCTCCTATCTACGACGCGTTCTCTAGACTCAATTAGAATCGCTATAGACCCGTGTGGGAGCCTTAGAGCGCTTCCAAGACACCCGTAGCAGTTCTCTCCACTTCGCAAAATTGAAGGAGACTTACTAGGATCCACAACGCTCCCTAGACTTAATTTGTGTCACCATAGATTCGTTGGAGCTCTATGCACTCCAAAAAATCGTTGGAAGCCATCTATAGTCAACGATGGTCTCTATACTCGATCAAGGTCACCATAGGCTCTTGGGATCCTCACGGCAATTCCTAGACTCCCATAGGAGCTCTAGGTGCTCAAAAAAAATTCTAGGAGGTTCCCCTGAGTCTACGATGCTCTCTAGGCTCAATTAGAGTTGCCATACGCTCGTGGGAGCCTCGCAGCGCTTCCAAGAGACCCGTAGGGGCCTTATGCCACCCAACAAATCATTGGAGGCTCCGTCTAGTCCACGTCTTTCCCTAGAGTCAATTGGAGTCGCCATAGACTTGTGGGAGCCTCACATCGCTTCCTAGACACCCCCAGGTCCCCTTTGCTCTCCCCAAAAAAAAAAAAAATCTTTAGAGGCTATCTAAAGTCCATGATGCTCTCTAGATTTAATTAGAGTCCCCATGGACTCGTGGGAGCCTTATTATGCTTCCTAGACACCCATAGGAGCTCCATGTACTGCAAAAAAAAAGTCTTTGGACGGTATCTAGACTCCATGATGCTCTCTAGACTTGATTACAGTCCCCATGCACTCGTGGGAGCCTCATTACGCTTCCTAGATGCCCGTAGGAGCTCTGTGCACGGCAAAAAAAAGTCTTCAGAGGCCATCTGGAGTCCACGACCCTCTCTGGATTCAATTAGAGCTGGCATAGACTCGTGGGAGCCCCACAACACCTCGTAGACAGCTGGGGGAGCTCTTTGCACTCCAAAAACTCCGAAGAGGCAATCTAGAGTCTGAGATTCTCTCTAGACCCAATTAGGGTCACCGTAAACTCTTGGGAGCCTCACAACGCTTCCTAGACACCCGTGGCAGCTCTGGGCACTAAAAAAAAAATTCAGGTGGTCGTCTTGTGCCAACGTTGCCCTCTAAGCTCAATTAGAGTCGCGATACCCGCGTGGGAGCCTCACAACGCTTCCAAGACACCTGTAGGAGCTTCCGTGCGCACTCCGAAAAGTCCTAGGAGTCCTGTTAGAGGCCACCGCGCTCTCTAAACTGAATTAGAGTCGCCATAGACCCACGGGAGCCTTAGAACGCTTCCAAGACTCCCGTAGGAGTTCTATGCACTTCGAAAAATCCAAGGAAGCTTGCTAGAGTCGACAACACTCCCTAGACTCAGTTAGTGCCGCCATTGACTCGTGGGAGCCTCAAAACACTTCCTAGACTCCCGTAGGAGCTCTATGCATTCTAAAAAAAATCTTTGGAGGCCACCTATAGTCAACGACAACATCCGAAGGAGCTCCATGCACTCCAAGAAATCCTAGGAGTGTTGCTGCGCTCTCTAGACTCGATTAGAGTCGCCGTGGACGCGTGGCTACCTCAAAATGCTTCGCAGACACCCATAGCAGTTCCATGCACTTGAACAAATCCTAGTAGGTTTGCTAGAGTCCGCAATGTTCCCTAGACTCCATTTGTGTCGCCATAGATTCTCGAAAGCCTCACAGCGCTTCTTTGACACCCGTAGGAGCTCTATGCAATCCCAAAAATCTTTGGAGGCTCTCTCCAGTCTACAACGCGCTCTCTAGACTCAATTAGAGTCGCTAGAGACTCGTGTGGGGGCCTCAGAATGCTTCCAAGACACCCGTAGCAGTACTATGCACTTCGCAAAATTGAAGGAGGCTTACAAAAGTCCACAACGCTCCCTAGACTTAATTTGTGTCGCCATAGATTCGTTGGAGCTCTATGCACTCCAAAAAATCGTTGGAAGCCATCTACAGTCAACGACGGTCTCTATACTCGATCAGGGTCGCCATAGGTTCCTGGGATCCTCACGGCTGTTCCTAGACTCCCATAGGAGCTCTATGTGCTCAAAAAAAATTCTGGGAGGCTCCCCTGAGTCTACAATGCTCTCTAATCTCAATTAGAGTTGCCATACGCTCGTGGGAGCCTCGCAGCGCTTCCTACAGACCCGTAAGGGCCTTATGCAACCCAAAAAATCATTGGAGGCTCCGCCTAGTCCATGTCGCTCTCTAGACTCAATTGGAGTTGCCATAGACTCGTGGGAGCCTCACATCACTTCCTAGACACCCCTAAGCCCCCTATGCTCTCCGAAAAAAAAAAAAAAAAAATTCTTTGGAGGCTATCTAGAGTCCATGATGCTCTCTAGACTTAATTAGAGTCCCCATAGACTCGTGGGAGCCTTATTAAGCTTCCTAGACACCCGTAGAAGCCTTATGCAACGCAAAAAAAAAGTCTTTGGATGGTATCTAGAGTCCATGATGCTCTCTAGACTTAACTAGAGTCCCCATGCACTCGTGGGAGCCTCATTACGCTTCCTAGATGCCCGTAGGAGCTCTGCATGGCAAAAAAATTGTTCGGAGGCCATCTGGAGTCCATGACGCTCTCTAGACTCAATTAGAGCTGGCATAGACTCGTGGGAGCCCCACAACACCTCGTAGACAGCTGGGGGAGCTCTTTGCACTCCAAAAACTCTTAAGAGGCAATCTAGAGTCTGCAATGCTCTCTAGACCCAATTAGGGTCACCGTAGACTCTTGGGAGCCTCACAACACTTCCTAGACACCCGTGGCGCACTCAAAAAAAAAATTCAGGTGGTCGTCTTGGGCCAATGTCGCTCTCTAAGCTCAACTAGAGTCGCGATACTCACGTGAGAGCCTCACAACGCTTCCAAGACACCTGTAAGAGCTTCCATGCGCACTCCAAAAAGTCCTAGGAGTCCTGTTAGAGGCCACCGCGCTCTCTAAATTGAATTAGAGTCGCCATAGACCCACGAGAGCCTTAGAATGCTTCCAAGACTCCCGTAGGAGTTCTATGCACTTCGAAAATTCCTAGGAAGCTTGCTAGAGTCCACAACACTCCCTAGACTCAATTAGTGCCGCCATTGATTTGTGGGAGCCTCAAAACGCTTCCTAGACTCCCGTAGGTGCTCTATGCATTCTAAAAAAATCTTTGGAGGCCTCCTATAGTCAACGATAATCTCCATACTCAATCAGAGTCGCCATAGACTCTTGGGAGCCTCACAACTCTTCCCAAACCCATGGGTGCTCTGGGCACTCAAAAAAGTTCTAGGAGGCTACCAGGAGTCCATGATGCAGTCAAGACTCAATTAGAGTCGCCATAGGCATGTGGGAGCCTCACAAGCTTTCCCAGAAACCTGTAGGAACTCCAAGATATCTTATGAGGCCATATGGACTTGATGACGCTCTCTAAACTCAATTAGAGTCGCCATACTCTCATGGGAGCCTCACAACGCTTCCTAGACACCCGAAGGAGCTCCATGCACTCCAAGAAATCCTAGGAATGTTGCTATGCTCTCTAAAGTCGATTAGAGTCGCCGTGGACGCGTGGGTGCCTCAAAATGCTTCGCAGACACCCATAGGAATTCCATGCACTTAAACAAATCCTAGTAGGTTTGCTAGAGTCCGCAATGTTCCCTAGACTCCATTTGTGTCGCCATAGATTCCCGAAAGCCTCACAGCGCTTCTTTGACACACGTAGGAGCCCTATGCAATCCCAAAAATCTTTGGAGGCTCTCTCCAGTCTACGACACGATCTCTAGACTCAATTAGAGTCGCTATAGACCCGTGTGGGAGCCTTAAAGCGCTTCCAAGACACCCGTAGCAGTTCTATCCACTTCGCAAAGTCGAAGGAGGCTTACTAGGGTCCACAACGCTCCCTAGACATAATTTGTGTCACCATAGATTCGTTGGAGCTCTAAGAACTCCAAAAAAATCGTTGGAAGGCATCTACAGTCAACAACGATCTCTATACTCAATCAGGGTCGCCATAGGCTCCTGGGATCCTTACGGCTGTTCCTAGACTCCTATAGGAGCTCTAGGTTCTCAAAAAAAATTTTGGGAGGCTCCCCTGAGTCTACAATGCTCTCTAGGCTCAATTAGAGTTGTCATACGCTCGTAGGAGCCTCGCAGCCCTTCCTACAGACCCGTAAGGGCCTTATGCACCCCAAAAAATCATTGGAGGCTCCGCCTAGTCCATGTCGCTTTCTAGACTCAATTGGAGTTGCCATAGACTCGTGGGAGCCTCACATCGCTTCCTAGACACCCCTAAGTCCCCCTATGCTCTCCGAAAAAAAAAAAATCTTTGGAGGCTATCTAGAGTCCATGATGCTCGCTAGACTTAATTAGAGTCCCCATGGACTCGTGGGAGCCTTATTAAGCTTCCTAGACACCCATACAAGCCCTATGCATTGCAAAAAAAAAGTCTTTGGATGGTATCTAGAGTCCATGAAGCTCTGTAGACTTAATTAGAGTCCCTATGCACTCGTGGGAGCCTCATTACGCTTCCTAGATGCCCGCAGGAGCTCTGTGCATGGCAAAAAAATTCTTCGGAGGCCATCTGGAGTCCACGACGCTTTCTAGACTCAATTAGAGCTGGCATAGACTCGTGGGAGCCCCACAACACCTCGTAGACAGCTGGGGGAGCTCTTTGCACTCCAAAAACTCTTAAGAGGCAATCTAGAGTCTGCGATGCTCTCTAGACCCAATTAGGGTCACCGTAGACTCTTGGGAGCCTCACAACGCTTCCTAGACACCCGTGGCAGCTCCGGGCACTCAAAAAAAAAAATTCAGGTGGTCGTCTTGGGCCAACGTCACTCTCTAAGCTGAACTAGAGTCGCGATACTCATGTGAGAGCCTCACAACGCTTCCAAGACACCTGTAAGAGCTTCCATGCGCACTCCAAAAAGTCCTAGGAGTCCTGTTAGAGGCCACCGCGCTCTCTAAACTGAATTAGAGTCGCCATAGACCCACGGGAGCCTCAGAACGCTTCCAAGACTCCCGTAGGAGTTCTATGCACTTCGAAAATTCCTAGGAAGCTTGCTAGAGTCCACAACACTCCCTAGACTCAATTAGTGCCGCCATTGATTCGTGGGAGCCTCAAAACGCTTCCTAGACTCCCGTAGGTGCTCTATGCATTCTAAAAAAAATCTTTGGAGGCCTTCTATAGTCAACGATAATCTCCATACTCAATTAGAGTCGCCATAGACTCTTGGGAGCCTCACAACTCTTCCCAGACACCCATGGGTGCTCTGGGCACTCAAAAAAGTTCTAGGAGGCTACCAGGAGTCCATGATGCAGTCAAGACTCAATTAGAGTCGCCATAGGCATGTGGGAGCCTCACAAGCTTTCCCAGAAACCTGTAGGAACTCCAAGATATCTTATGAGGCCATATGGACTTGATGACGCTCTCTAAACTCAATTAGAGTCGCCATACTCTCATGGGAGCCTCACAATGCTTCCTAGACACCCGAAGGAGCTCCATGCACTCCAAGAAATCCTAGGAATGTTGCTATGCTCTCTAAAGTCGATTAGAGTCGCCGTGGACGCGTGGGTGCCTCAAAATGCTTCGCAGACACCCATAGGAATTCCATGCACTTAAACAAATCCTAGTAGGTTTGCTAGAGTCCGCAATGTTCCCTAGACTCCATTTGTGTCGCCATAGATTCCCGAAAGCCTCACAGCGCTTCTTTGACACCCGTAGGAGCTCTATGCAATCCCAAAAATCTTTGGAGGCTCTCTCCAGTCTACGACACGATCTCTAGACTCAATTAGAGTCGCTATAGACCCGTGCGGGAGCCTTAGAGCGCTTCCAAGACACCCGTAGCAGTTCTATCCACTTCGCAAAGTCGAAGGAGGCTTACTAGGGTCCACAACGCTCCCTAGACATAATTTGTGTCACCATTGATTCGTTGGAGCTCTAAGCACTCCAAAAAAATCGTTGGAAGCCATCTACAGTCAACGACGGTCTCTATACTCAATCAGGGTCGCCATAGGCTCCTGGGATCCTGATGGCTGTTCCTAGACTCCCATAGGAGCTCTAGGTTCTCAAAAAAAGTTTTGGGAGGCTCCCCTGAGTCTACAATGCTCTCTAGGCTCAATTAGAGTTGTCATACGCTCGTAGGAGCCTCGCAGCCCTTCCTACAGACCCGTAAGGGCCTTATGCAACCCAAAAAATCATTGGAGGCTCCGCCTAGTCCATGTCGCTCTCTAGACTCAATTGGAGTTGCCATGGACTCGTGGGAGCCTCACGTCGCTTCCTAGACACCCCTAAGTCCCCTATGCTCTCCGAAAAAAAAAAAAAATCTTTGGAGGCTATCTAGAGTCCATGATGCTTGCTAGACTTAATTAGAGTCCCCATGGACTCGTGGGAGCCTTATTAAGCTTCCTAGACACCCATACAAGCCCTATGCATTGCAAAAAAAAAGTCTTTGGATGGTATCTAGAGTCCATGAAGCTCTTTAGACTTAACTAGAGTCCCCATGCACTCGTGGGAGCCTCATTACGCTTCCTAGATGCCCGCAGGAGCTCTGTGCATGGCAAAAAAATTCTTCGGAGGCCATCTGGAGTCCACGACGCTTTCTAGACTCAATTAGAGCTGCATAGACTCGTGGGAGCCCCACAACACCTCGTAGACAGCTGGGGGAGCTCTTTGCACTCCAAAAACTCTTAAGAGGCAATCTAGAGTCTGCGATGCTCTCTAGACCCAATTAGGGTCACCGTAGACTCTTGGGAGCCTCACAACGCTTCCTAGACACCCGTGTCAGCTCCGGGCACTTAAAAAAAAATTCAGGTGGTCATCTTGGGCCAACGTCGCTCTCTAAGCTCAATTAGAGTCGCGATACTTACGTGAGCGCCTCACAACGCTTCCAAGACACCTGTAAGAGCTTCCATGCACACTCCAAAAAGTCCTAGGAGTCCTGTTAGAGGCCACCGCGCTCTCTAAACTGAATTGGAGTTGCCATAGACCCACGGGAGCCTCAGAACGCTTCCAAGACTCCCGTAGGAGTTCTATGCACTTCGAAAATTCCTAGGAAGCTTGCTAGAGTCCACAACACTCCCTAAATGCAATTAGTGCCGCCATTGATTCGTGGGAGCCTCAAAACGCTTCCTAGACTCCCGTAGGTGCTCTATGCATTCTAAAATAATCTTTGGAGGCCACCTATAGTCAACGATAATATCCATACTCAATCAGAGTCGCCATAGACTCTTGGGAGCCTCACAACTCTTCCCAGACACCCGTGGGTGCTCTGGGCACTCAAAAAAGTTCTAGGAGGCCACCATGAGTCCATGATGCAGTCAAGACTCAATTAGAGTCGCCATAGGTACGTGGGAGCCTCACAAGCTTTCCCAGAAACCTGTAGGAACTCCAAGATATCTTACGAGGCAATATGGACTTGATGACGCTCTCTAAACTCAATTAGAGTCGCCATAGTCTCATGGGAGCCTCACAACGCTTCCTAGACGCCCGAAGGAGCTCCATGCACTCCAAGAAATCCTAGGAGTGTTGCTACGCTCTCTAAAGTCGATTAGAGTTGCCATGGACGCGTGGGTGCCTCAAAATGCTTCGTAGACACCCATAGGAGTTCCATGCACTTAAACAAATCCTAGTAGGTTTGCTAGAGTCCACAATGTTCCCTAGACTCCATTTGTGTCGCCATAGATTCCCAAAAGCCTCACAGCGCTTCTTTGACACTCGTAGGAGCTCTATGCAATCCCAAAAATCTTTGGAGGCTCTCTCCAGTCTACGACACGATCTCTAGACTCAATTAGAGTCGCTATAGACCCGTGTGGGAGCCTCAGAACGCTTTCAAGACACCCGTAGCAGTTCTATGCACTTCGCAAAATCGAAGCTGGCTTACTAAAGTCCACAACGCTCCCTAGACTTAATTTGTGTCACCATAGATTCGTTGGAGCTCTATGCACTCCAAAAAATCGTTGGAAGCCATCTACAGTCAACGACGGTCTCTATACTCGATCAGGGTCGCCATAGGCTCTTGGGATCCTCACGGCTGTTCCTAGACTCCCATAGGAGCTCTAGGTGCTCAAAAAAAATTCTGGGAGGCTCCCCTGAGTCTATGATGCTCTCTAGGCTCAATTAGAGTTGCCATACGCTCGTGGGAGCCTCGCAGCACTTCCTAGAGACCCATAGGGGCTTATGCCACCCAAAAAATCATTGGAGGCTCTGTCTAGTTCACATCGCTTTAGACTCAATTGGAGTCGCCTTAGACTTGTGGGAGCCTCACATCGCTTCCTAGACACCCCTAGGTCCCCTATGCTCTCCCAAAAAAAAAAAAAAAAATCTTTGGAGGCTATCTAGAGTCCATGATGCTCTCTAGACTTAATTAGAGTCCCCATGCACTCGTGGGAGCCTCATTACGCTTCCTAGATGCCCGTAGGAGCTTTATGCACTGCAAAAAAAAAGTCTTTGGACGGTATCTAGAGTCCAGGATGCTCTCTAGACGTAATTAGAGTCCCCATGCACTCGTGGGAGCCTCATTACGCTTCCTAGATGCCCGTAGGAGCTCTCTGCACGGCAAAAAAAAATCTTCAGAGGCCATTTGGAGTCCACGACCCTCTCCAGACTCAATTAGAGCTGGCATAGACTCGTGGGAGCCCCACAACACCTCGTAGACAGCTGGGGGAGCTCTTTGCACTCCAAAAACTCTTAAGAGGCAATCTAGAGTCTACGATTCTCTCTAGACCCAATTAGGGTCACCGTACACTCTTGGGAGCCTCACAACGCTTCCTAGACACCCGTGGTAGCTCTGAGCACTCAAAAAAAAATTCAGGTGGTCGTCTTGAGCCCACGTCGTGTTGGGAATCGAACAAGAGGGAAAAATAGAAGTGCGGAATATAAAAATTTTTCCTGCGATTCCCAATCCCATGAATCTAACTATGCATAACACAAAATCAAACCCTAACTACAAAGAGGGTTAGAACACTTACAGAATTTTTGTCTTCTCCTTTTTGCTCCAAGCTTTGATTCCGGACAGCGGTGAATGAGCAGCCCAAGTGTGCTGCCTCCAACGGTATCCACACCTAGCTAGAGCTTCAAGTCCTTTCTTTCTTCTTCCTTGTTGTTGCTAGAGGTGGAGAAGAGAGAGAGAGAGAGAAGAGAGCCTCCAAGGGGCTGGACGGCTAGGGTTTATTGTGCAAGCCTCTTATGCCATGTCACACATAAGTGTGACTTATATAGGTAGCCCACTAAAGGGGGCTGGCCATGGGGAAGAAACCCTAATAGGGTTATGTGTAATTACACTTAATTGCACATTAACCCCTATTATTTGTATCAAATACAAATAGGCCTATAAAGAACTATTCTTTATTCACTAAAACCCTTTCTCTCATAGACTTTAAAGCCCTTCTTGCATGATCAGTGTGTGACCCATTGGGTTCACATCATTAAGTAGTAGGAATAGCATGAGGTGTGCACAATGGAACTCTTTCCATTTAGGGTCTAATTGGAACTCCTTCCAATTCCCTAATTGATTATAACTCACTTATATCAATTAGGGCTTCTACTAACCATGAGTAACACCTAGCATATGGCTCATGGTGTGGTCCTTAATGAGGTGAATAGTCATTTACAAAGAACCCTTCTATTATAGTTTATAGGTTACAATTGCATCCTTCCTTCAACACAATGTCTCCAATTGAACTAATAGGACATGGAAGTCTGTCAAGTCCCTTGTTCAATTACTTTATACTCATTCATAGATATCAACTCATTGATGAACTCATGAAACTCTTTTCATATTCATCCTACCATGGCCATGGATTTAATGAGTTATATTATGAATGCTATATGAGACATTCTCTCTCTTTTTCCTGAGAGTGATGGATCCCTTGTTGATCACTCACATGCCTTCATACACATAGCAGTAGGGCCAATGAACACCTTTGCAGACCCCTGAATAGGATCTGCACTTAGTGTTATCAAACTTCTAAAGCTACATGCATAAGGCAACTATGGTGTCTCAGGTCTAAGGATTACTTGTACCACTATAACAATGAGAAACTGATTGACAGGCAGGATAAAACTCCATTCAGTTTATCTCATATCTTTGGTCACATTCAGTGTACCTATTCTTATAATAGGCACCCACTTGTTGGTTGTAGTGTCTCCACACAAATAGTTTGAGACTAGCTATCCTCCTATAGAGTCAACCTAACAAGTGCTAGTCCTATGGTTCATTACTGTCCATCATAGTGAACCTTCAACTAGGAATGCTTAAGGAGTTTAGTACAGAGATATATCTATAGTCTCAAAATTACAACTCTTTGTAATTCCATATTCTCAACTCTAACTCCATGGACATATTATGTAAATATAAATAATGCATATAAACATAATAGAATAAGCCCTTTTATTAAATCAATAATAAATGTGACATACATAAATGAAATCAAATGATTGTTCCTAATCCCTAAACAATCATCTCTATGATTGGCTCTAGGGCATAATCCTAACAATCTCCCACTTGCACTAAAGCCAATCGACCATGTATCGCATACCTATCTTCTCAAGATGTTGGTCTTAGACATAACCAATTATGTTTTAAAGCTTTAGTCAGTAGGTCTACAAAAACTTATGTAGATAATATCTTCTGTAATGTATCTATTACCTCTTCCAATGATTCCTCTAATCACTTGGAATTGTCACTCTATGAGTTTGGACTTTTGATGAGACCGTGATTCCTATACTTGAGCTATAGACCCATTGTTGTCACAAAACAAGGTGTGGGCAACTCAATGGAAGGAACAACTCTAAGTTCTAAATGAACTTATAGATCCAAACAGTCTCCTAGACAATGCGACAATTAATTCACCCTTAATAATGGAATCCACTGTATCTTTCATACAGTTCTTCCATTAAGTATTTCACCAACTAAAGTGAATATAAAATATACCCCATATGGATTATATCCAAATCCATATACCCATCTACTATGAGTTTACAATTTCCATATGCAATCCAATATTCCAAATTTGAATTGACTGATAACTATTTGTAACAATTACAACATAATAGATATCAGGTTCAATACATAGTGTAGAATAAGGCTTCTTAACACTTTAAGAACCTTACTTGTGTTATCCTAGGGCACATGCCCTTGAATAATGAATTCTTATCTGAAGTAAATCAGACCTCCCTTAGAATTCTCCATGTTGAACTCCTTCAACATTTCAACTATGTTTGATGATTTGGAGATACTTAGCAATCTATATGATCTATCTCTATAGATCTTGTTGGATGCTTCTGCCAAATCTTTCATGAATTAGTTTTTCTCCAAAAACCAAAACGATTAGGATGTCATTCATATATCATTCATAATGATTAGGATGTCATCTATACTTAGGATAAAGAAAAACGATCGCACTCCCACTAACCTTTTATACACTCATGGTCCATCTATACAATGAGAGAAATCAAACAATTTGATTACTTCAACTTTATAGATGTTCTAATTATGAGAACCTTGTAGTCTATTAATAGACTTCTATAACTTACACACTTTTATGGTTTTTCACCATTTGATATAACATCTTTATATCCTTTTTGACATATCTCATATTCAAAATGTGTGTTTATGGATAACAAGATCCAAATGGATTTCAGCATAACTATTATCAAACAAGTTTCTTTATAGAAAACTTTTTGCCTATGTTGAAAACATTCTTAAATAGCCAAGCCTTTTAGGTCTCTACCTGTCCATATTGGATTTAATGACTCTTAGTCATTTCTCAAGTTGATGTCAAACATCGCCTAATCATAATCAATAGGATTATCTTGGTGATCTTTATCACCAAAGAACAATTCTTTCACATTCTAATGGAGATACAATATCTCTCTTATGTTAAAGAAATATCCAATTTGATCTATGAAAAGAATGTGGTGTAATTAAAGATTTTGCCTCAATAGGGGCAAGGGTTGGATCTTTGTTGGTTTGTGGCTTTACAAACAATTCTGTAAACTCTATCTACTTTTGCATCTTTCTTGAATGAACTCTTTCTCAAGAAAATCCAGCAATCATCCTAATGGACAACTTTTGTTCATTAGAGTAATAGAAATACTATCCCAACCACTTTTAGGATATACCACAATTCAACACTTACTTGACCTTATTTCCAGATTGTCTACATTATGTTTCCAGACAAACGTAGCACAAGCCCAAGCCTTAACTTCTTTAAGTTGGGTTTCTTCCCATATCATATCTAATATAATTGGGACAAAACTGGAATGAACCCTAAATTATCAATATGTAGCAATTTTAAGGTATATCCTAGATGGATACATTAGTAAAACTCATCATGGATCAAACCATATCTTAATAGGGTTCAATTTGTTCTCTTAGATTCACCATTGAGCTATGGTATTCTAAGATGAGTCTACTATAATTGAATGCATGCTCTACATGACTGTATACATCACAATGTATAGTCAAATTATAAATGTAACTCATTCACTTCACCAAGTAAAAGATGGGTTTGGTCATCTCATAACCAAGTCATAATCGTTACATTTAAATGAGAGTCTCTACATCTCTTGTATTCTCGGAATACGTTGCATTCGCTCTAATTAGTCATTTAAATTCGGAAATCAAATTTCTAGAATGTCTTAAATGACTTAGTTAAGAAATAAGTTCCCAAAATTAATCTAGCAACTCTTGCTCTATTAAAATTTTTAAAGGTAACTTATTATCTACTTAACTTTCTGCTTCGATTTAGATTATACTAGAATCCAAAAACCAAGAAGCAGAACTAACCAACAATTTAGTTTAGAGCATGAACCAAAACTTCAAAAGTTTGGTTCTTCTAGGAAGACTGATACTTTATCAAGTTCCCTTTACAATACCTTATGTTTACTACAAAATAATTATATTTCTTTGTCTTTGACTTTTCAAGACTTGCTTTCCTCTATGCTTCCATTTTAAATCACATCTAGCTTCTCAAGCTATTCTATGTGATTAATCATTTTTCAAAAGAATGATTATTAATAAACAACTTTTATTACATCCTAGTCCAGAAGAAGTCCTTTATAAGTACTATACTTTACAGTATTATTTTACTCACCATACAACCTTTGTATGTGATGTAGGACATCAAAGGCATTTGCACTGACTAATTTTGCTTCTGAAGCTCATTAGTCATCAATACTATCATATAGCATGGCAACAAGATGCCAATTGTGCATAGTGTCTTTTTCTTCTTAGGATGTTTTATGGAGGGCCTTTAAGAAAAGGCCCAATAGCATATGAACAATCTTTTGAAATTAAGAACAATTCTCAATTTCCTAAGTCAATCAAAGAAATCGGGTTTAGTCAAACTATCAATATCCTATATATTAGGAAATAGGGGTTTTGAGGTGAGTAATTAGGTAATCTACATAAACAGAGAATTAGATTTCATTTTTATCCATAATGATTGGGTCTTTAATCATATGGTACCTCCCACTATTTTATCAAATTCCATACACCCTCTAATGGAATTCGGGAATCTCATTCCTAATGGGGATTGGGGTCCCACTGTGACCTAGAAGCCTCACATGTTAGTTTCTTGGCTTCTAACCCACAATAAGAAGACAACTCTTTGTCTATTGCTTCATAAGCAAGTTCCAATCATTTTGCCTCTAGGGAACATACACCTCACATGTTAGTTTCTTGGAATACTTCCCTAGTTAAGTTAAACCCATCATTCACACAGGTATGTTTCGCCAAATATATACCTCACATGTTAGTTTCTTGGTATATACCAGTTTAGGCACCCCATGATATCTCATATGTGATAGTTTCAAGTAATGTCTTTAACATGGGTAGCTCCTACATGTCTGCAGCCAGGTACCCACATTAAGGGACGTTAGATGATCCTATAATGATGGAAGGCAATGAAGAATTCATTCCCCAATGACTTCTCCATTTTCAACTTAATATTAAATAAGAGGGGTTTTAAAGGGTCTCATCAAATTAACATGCATCCTATGTATCAAAATTTAAATATATAAATTATGCTATTTATAATTGTACATCTCATGCTATTATAAATCATACATCGCATGCTATTATATATCAACATATATAAAGTACCATATTTTGATATTAGTCCCTAAGTGAATAGGTAACATATACCAAACTATAGTATTGGAGCTAATACAATTATCTCATAAATTAAAGCTCCCACTATGATGATTATGGACTTTGAGAGGATTCAATCCAAGCCAATAGATTGAATCCAACGTCTAAGGTGGGTGTAGGTGATCGTAAAATAAACCATTCGTAACATGCATGCTTTCTTGAAAAACTTCTCTAAGCTTTCAAGTCCTTCAATCTGCTCCCTTGGCTTGATGGTCTCCACCATTGGCTTGTTGGGCTCCATCATACTCCTTTGGGTCCACCATGCTCCTTAGTGCGCTCTCGATTACATAACATTTACATAATATATAGAAAGGGATACATAAGGGGAATGTGGGGTACATAAGAGAATGATAGAGAGAGAGGGAAGGTGGCATGCAAGCCCCAAATAATAAATTACATCACCATAATAAAATTACAACTCTTGAAAAAATATTACAACCCATTCATAAGACGGCCAATCACAATTGGTTTAAGGGGTATAGTCCATAATCATCATCCAAACACATACATACAATCTCATTGCATAATGTAAAGAAAAACTGTAAGCATTAAGACATATGGGCATTATGGTAATTCTTTTGAATGATTTACATTAATCTCATTAATGCATCCTAATCTTATTAGGTTTAAACAAAAATATCCAGAATTAAATAAAGTCTTAACATTTAAGACATTTAGTTTCAATTAATCAAATTAATAGAAACATATAAAGTTTCCTAAAATAACTCTAATATCCAATATTAGGGTTTCCTTATTTAAACAAAACAATTTCATTTAATTAAGAATTTCCAGATTTTAATTTAATCCCCAATTGTATTTTAAACCATTTAAAACATTATAAAATTAATCAATATTAATTAAATAATTAACATGGGAATTAAATAAAATCAATTAAATGATGAATTAGTGTATTAGGGTTTCCTAAAACCCTAAACCCTAAATGCATAACCCTAAACCCTAAATGCAAGCCCTAATCATTAAATGCCTTATGATTGGTCATTTAATGTCCAATCATTAAAACCCTAGGTTCATACGGTATTTAATAAAAGGGATTAGGGTTTAATTAATGCCAAATAGGGTATTTATTATCCTTAATAAATTACACTAATTAGGGTTATCAAAACCCTAACCCTAGACATCATTAATGGTATTAATTATGCCCTAACAATTAATAACCATGATTGGTCATTTAATGACCAATCATTAACTCTTAATTAAGGTAATTAATATTCCAATTAGGGTTCTAATTAATGCCATAATGAAATTAGGGTTTCATCATTAACTCAAAATTAGGGTTTCATCCTTAACTCTATGCAGCCGTCACTACCAGGGGGCTGCCTGAGCTTGGCTAGGCTGCCATGGCCACCAACGATTGTGGGAGGCCATGGCCAGTCATGGGAGAACATCCTAGGGGTGTGGGACAAGCCTCTGGACACGTGAGAAGTGGTGGAAGTGGCTGCCATCATCAAGAACAATCAGGGTTTCCAAAACCCATTGCTGGAGCCATTGTTGCAGACCTTGAAGGTCACAATAGCTTCTAAATCCTTATCAATTCGACTCCTCCATTGAAACCAGCATTTGTATCATGTCCCTACATGAAATACTAAGCTAATAGAAGAGGTTTGGATGATCAAATCATCACCAATTGTTCTAAACAATTAAAACAACAGTAGGCTGCCCAGAATTTGACAGCATACTGTCCATGGTCAGAAATTGATTTAAAACCCAGCAAGATGATTAACTCAGGCTACCAAACGAATTTTCCCAGTATCCTACATGTCTTAGGAAACTAATGCAATTGGTTTCATGCAATTTGGAGTTCCCTAACTTAAGTTCTAATCAAAACTCCATTGATGACTTTTCTGCAGAGAAAATCTGCTATGCTGTTCATGAAAAATTTTCAAACTTTTTGAATCTTTTTCCATCAAAACCTTTTTGAAACTTAAAGAAAATCATATACACATGATATATAATGATCCTATAATGATTTTCCATCATAAATACAGCAGCTTTAATTAGAATTAATTGCAAGAACCTTAGGGTTCTAAAACCCAGATTCAGCCTCCATGGTGTTCTTCTCCTTCTTCCTTCTGTTCTAGCATCTTAATCCAATTATGATGCATCTAAATGCTTGGGAACCTTTCCCTACCATGTCTAGAACATAACCCAAGTGGTGGCAACCATTGCCATGCCTTTGATCTCCATCAATAACTCAAAGTTGTGGCTATTGCATCATTCCCGAGCAAAACTGTCTTTCCAGACAGCCTGTAGTAAAAAATTCATAACTTTCACTACAGAACTCGGATTGACGCACCGTTTGTTGGGTTGGAAAGCTTATTCAAAGAGCTTTCTAACCATATATGGCTCGAAAATTTTGGAGAAGAACTCTGAATTCGGCAGGCAAAACAAGATGACGGTTTTTCATGGCTACCATGAAAACTGTTCATAACAGTTTTATAAAACCCTAGTTTCCTTATTCTTCTTCTCCAAACTCAAACCCTATGCAACCTATTGCATCCATGGATACACTTAACCATCAATTAGAAGAGGAGTAGAAGAGAATTGACCTAGGGATCCAAACCCTAGGTTCAGCCATGGAGGAAAACCAATTATGCAGAAAAATTTTCCAGATTTTTGAATCATTCAACTACACCATAATTACCAGCCCATATGTATTTTGTATTATGCATAATCATGGCTCTGATACCACTGTTGGGAATCGAACAAGAGGGAAAAATAGAAGTGCGGAATATAAAAATTTTTCCTGCGATTCCCAATCCCATGAATCTAACTATGCATAACACAAAATCAAACCCTAACTACAAAGAGGGTTAGAACACTTACAGAATTTTTGTCTTCTCCTTTTTGCTCCAAGCTTTGATTCCGGACAGCGGTGAATGAGCAGCCCAAGTGTGCTGCCTCCAACGGTATCCACACCTAGCTAGAGCTTCAAGTCCTTTCTTTCTTCTTCCTTGTTGTTGCTAGAGGTGGAGAAGAGAGAGAGAGAGAGAAGAGAGCCTCCAAGGGGCTGGACGGCTAGGGTTTATTGTGCAAGCCTCTTATGCCATGTCACACATAAGTGTGACTTATATAGGTAGCCCACTAAAGGGGGCTGGCCATGGGGAAGAAACCCTAATAGGGTTATGTGTAATTATACTTAATTGCACATTAACCCCTATTATTTGTATCAAATACAAATAGGCCTATAAAGAACTATTCTTTATTCACTAAAACCCTTTCTCTCATAGACTTTAAAGCCCTTCTTGCATGATCAATGTGTGACCCATTGGGTTCACATCATTAAGTAGTAGGAATAGCACGAGGTGTGCACAATGGAACTCTTTCCATTTAGGGTCTAATTGGAACTCCTTCCAATTCCCTAATTGATTATAACTCACTTATATCAATTAGGGCTTCTACTAACCATGAGTAACACCTAGCATATGGCTCATGGTGTGGTCCTTAATGAGGTGAATAGTCATTTACAAAGAACCCTTCTGTTATAGTTTATAGGTTACAATTGCATCCTTCCTTCAACACAATGTCTCCAATTGAACTAATAGGACATGGAAGTCTGTCAAGTCCCTAGTTCAATTACTTTATACTCATTCATAGATATCAACTCATTGATGAACTCATGAAACTCTTTTCATATTCATCCTACCATGGCCATGGATTTAATGAGTTATATTATGAATGCTATATGAGACATTCTCTCTCTTTTTCCTGAGAGTGATGGATCCCTTGTTGATCACTCACATGCCTTCATACACATAGCAGTAGGGCCAATGAACACCTTTGCAGACCCCTGAATAGGATCTGCACTTAGTGTTATCAAACTTCTAAAGCTACATGCATAAGGCAACTATGGTGTCTCAGGTCTAAGGATTACTTGTACCACTATAACAATGAGAAACTGATTGACAGGCAGGATAAAACTCCATTCAGTTTATCTCATATCTTTGGTCACATTCAGTGTACCTATTCTTATAATAGGCACCCACTTGTTGGTTGTAGTGTCTCCACACAAATAGCTTGAGACTAGCTATCCTCCTATAGAGTCAACCTAACAAGTGCTAGTCCTATGGTTCATTACTGTCCATCATAGTGAACCTTCAACTAGGAATGCTTAAGGAGTTTAGTACAGAGATATATCTATAGTCTCAAAATTACAACTCTTTGTAATTCCATATTCTCAACTCTAACTCCATGGACATATTATGTAAATATAAATAATGCATATAAACATAATAGAATAAGCCCTTTTATTAAATCAATAATAAATGTGACATACATAAATGAAATCAAATGATTGTTCCTAATCCCTAAACAATCATCTCTATGATTGGCTCTAGGGCATAATCCTAACACGTCGCTCTCTAAGCTCAATTAGAGTTGCGATACCCATGTGGGAGCCTCACAACGCTTCCAAGATACCTGTAGGAGCTTCTATGCGCACTCCAAAAAGTCCTAAGAGTCCTGTTAGAGACCACCGCGCTCTCTAAACTGAATTAGAGTCGCCATAGACCCACGGGAGCCTCAGAACGCTTCCAAGACTCCCGTAGGAGTTCTATGCACTTCAAAAAATCCTAGGAAGCTTGCTAGAGTCCACAACACTCCCTAGACTCAATTAGTGCCGCCATTGATTCGTAGGAGCCTCAAAACGCTTCCTAGACTCCCGTAGGTGCTCTATGCATTCTAAAAAAATCTTTGGAGGCCACCTATAGTTAACGACAATATCCATACTCAATCAGAGTCAGCATAGACTCTTGGGAGCATCACAACTCTTCCCAGACACCCGCAGGTGCCCTGGGCACTGAAAAAAGTTCTAGGAGGCTACCATGAGTCCATGATGCTGTCAAGACTCAATTAGAGTAGCCATAGGCACGTGGGAGCCTCACAACCTCTCCCAGACACCTGTAGGAACTCCAAGATATCTTACGAGGCCATATGGACTTGACGACGCTCTCTAAACTCAGTTAGAGTCGCCATAGTCTCATGAGAGCCTCACAATGCTTCCTAGACACCCGAAGGAGCTCCATGCACTCCAAGAAATCCTAGGAGTGTTGCTACATTCTCTAGACTCGATTAGAGTCGCCGTGGACATGTGGGTGCCTCAGAATGTACCGTAGAAACCCATAGGAGTTCCATGCACTTGAATAAATCCTAGTAGGTTTGCTAGAGTCCGCAACGTTCCCTAGACTCCATTAGTGTCGCCATAGATTCCGGAAAGCCTCACAGCGCTTCTTTGACACCCGTAGGAGCTCTATGCCATCCCAAAAATCTTTAGAGGCTCTCCCCAGTCCATGATGCGCTCTCTAGACTCAATTAGAGTCGCTCTAGACCCGTGTGGGAGCCTCAGAGCACTTCCAAGACACCCCTAGGTCCCCTATGCTCCCCAAAAAAAAAAAATCTTTGGAGGCTATATAGAGTCCATGAAGCCCTCTAGACTCAATTAGAGTCGCGATACCCGCGTGGGAGCCTCACAACGCTTCCAAGACACCCGTAGGTGCTTCCATGCGTACTCCAAAAAGTCCCAGGAGTCCTGTTAGAGGCCACCGCACTCTCTAAACTGAATTAGAGTCGCCATAGACCCATGGGAGCCTCAGAATGCTTCCAAGTCTCCTGTAGGAGTTCTATAGACTTCGAAAAATCCTAGGAAGCTTGCTAGCGTCCACAACACTCCCTAGACTCAATTAGTGCCGCCATTGATTCGTGGGAGCCTAAAAACGCTTCCTAGACTCCCGTAGGTGCTCTATGCATTCTAAAAAAATCTTTGGAGGCCATCTATAGTCAACAACAATATCCATAATCAATCAGAGTCGCCATAGACTTTTGGGAGCCTCACAACTCTTCCCAGACACCCGTGGGTGCTCTGGGCACTCAAAAAATTTCTAGGAGGCTACCATGAGTCCATGATGCTGTCAAGACTCAATTAGTGTAGCCACAGGCACGTGGGAGCCTCACAACCTTTCCTAGACACTTGTAGGAACTCCAAGATATCTTACGAGGCCATATGGACTTGACGACGCTCTCTAAACTCAATTAGAGTCGCCATAGTCTCATGAGAGCCTCACAATGCTTCCTAGACATCCGAAGGAGCTCCATGCACTCCAAGAAATCCTAGGAGTGTTGCTACGCTCTCTAGACTCAATTAGAGTCGCCATGGACGCGTAGGTGCCTTAGAATGCTTCGTAGACACCCATAGGAGTTCTATGCACTTGAACAAATCCTAGTAGGTTTGCTAGGGTCCGCAACGTTCCCTAGACTCCATTAGCGTCGCCATAGATTCCCGAAAGCCTCACAGCGCTTCTTTGACACCCGTATGTGCTCTATGCAATCCCAAAAATCTTTAGAGGCTCTCTCCAGTCTACGACGCACTCTCTAGACACAATTAGAGTCACTATAGACCCGTGCGGGAGCCTCAGAACGCTTCCTAGACATCCGAAGGAGCTCTATGCACTCCAAGAAATCCTAGGAGTGTTGCTACGCTCTCTAGACTCAATTAGAGTCGTCGTGGACATGTGGGTGCCTCAGAATGCTTCGTAAACACCCATAGGAGTTCCATGCGCTTGAACAAATCCTAATAGGTTTGCTAGAGTCCGCAAAGTTCCCTAGACTTCGGTAGTGTCGCCATAGATTCTCGCGAGCCCCACAGCGCTTCTTTGACACCCGTAGGGGCTCTATGCAATCCCAAAAATCTTTAGAGGCTCTCTCCAGTCTACGGCGCGCTCTCTAGACACAATTAGAGTCGCTATAGACCCGTGTGGGAGCCTCAGAACGCTTCCAAGTCACCTATAGCAGTTCTATGCACTTCGCAAAATCGAAGGAGGCTCACTAGAGTCCACAACGCTCCCTAAACTTAATTTGTGTCACCATCGATTCGTTGGAGCTCTATGCACTCCAAAAAATCGTTGGTAGCCATCTACAGTCAACGACGGTCTCTATACCCGATCAGGGTCGCCATAGGCTCTTGGGATCCTCACCGCTGTTCCTAGACTCCCATAGGAGCTCTGGGTGCTCAAAAAAAATTCTAGGAGGCTCCCCTGAGTCTACGATGCTCTCTAGGCTCAATTAGAGTTGCCATACACTCGTGGGAGCCTCACAGCGCTTCCTAGAGACCCGTAGAGGCGTTATGCAACCCAAAAAATCATTAGAGGCTCCGTCTAGTCCACGTCGCTCTCTAAACTCAATTGGAGTCGCCATAGACTCGTGGGAGCCTCACATCGCTTCCTAAACACTCCTAGGTCCCCTATGCACTCCAAAAAAAAAAAAAAAAATCTTTGGAGGCTATCTAGAGTCCATGATGCTCTCTAGACTTAAGTAGGGACCCCAAGGACTTGTGGGAGCCTTATTATGCTTCCTAGACAGCCGTAGGAGCTCTATGCACTCCAAAAAAAAATGTCTTTGGACGCTATCTAGAGTCCTTGATGTTCTCTAGACTTAATTAGAGTCCCCATGCACTCGTGGGAGCCTCATTACGCTTCCTAGATGCCTATAGGGGCTCTGTGCACGGCAAAAAAATCTTCGGAGGCCATCTGGAGTCCACAACACTCTCCAGACTCAATTAGAGCTGGCATAGACTCGTGGGAGCCCCACAACACCTCGTAGACAGCTGGGGGAGCTCTTTGCACTCCAAAAACTCTTAAGAGGCAATCTAGAGTCTGCGATGCTCTCTAGACCCAATTAGGGTCACTGTAGACTCTTGGGAGCCTCACAACGCTTCCTAGACAGCCGTGGTAGCTCTAGGCACTCAAAAAAAAATTCAGGTGGTCGTCTTGAGTCCACGTCGCTCTCTAAGCTCAATTGGAGTCGCGATACCCGCGTGGGAGCGTCACATTGCTTCCAAGACACTCGTAGGAGCTTCCATGCGCCCTCCAAAAAGTCCTAGGAGTCCTGTTAGAGGCCATCGCGCTCTCTAAACTGAATTAGAGTCGCCATAGACCCACGGGAACCTCAAAACGCTTCCAAGACTCCCGTAGGCGTTCTATGCACTTCGAAAAATCCTAGGAAGCTTACTAGAGTCAGAAATGGCATCAAGGTTTACAACTTTCTAAAGTCAAGCTTTCTAGAATTCCAGTATGGGTGAAGTTCTACAATGTCCCTTTGAATTTGTGGACAAATGAGGGTTTTAGTTATGTGTCTAGTGCTGTTGGTGTGCCTTTATACCTGGATGATGCTACTGAGTCAAGGAGCCGAATTAACTATGCTCGAGTATGTGTTGAAATCTCAGCTAAAAATGAAATCCCTGAGAATTTTGATCTTGATCTAGGGAAAGGTAGAATTATTTCCATTGATGTTGAAGTTCCTTGGAGGCCTCCCTCATGTAAAGTCTGCAAAGAATTTGGGCATACTATTAACAATTGCCATAAAGTTTTAAGGAAAGTTTGGGTTCCTAAAGATACTGGGAATACCCAAGATGTCTCTCCAGTGATTCCACAAAGTGAAGATAATTGTGCTGCCTCCTCAGTGATTCTAACTTCTCCTCAGAATATTGAAGATTTGTCGTCTTAGGATAAGATGAAGGATAATTGTGTTAATGATACTGTTAGCATGATGCAGTTGTCAGGTTACCTTTTTGCAAGACTCTACCCAATTCTTTTGTTCTTTTGTTTATGCTGCCAATTCTCTTAATGATAGAAAGTTATTGTGGAATAAGATTTGTTCCATAGGCAAGATGTTTAGTGCTTCTCCTTGGATGCTGCTTGGTGATTTCAATTCTGTTCGATTTAGTAGTGAGGTGTTTGGTGGGAGAGATGGTCCTTCTCAAGCTATATCTGACTTTCATAACTGCCTCCTTGAAGCTGATTTGATTGATATGCCCTTTTTGGGCCCTCTGTTTACATGGACTAATAGAAGGGATGGATCTGATTTTATAGCTCGTAAATTGGATAGAGTTATGGTTAATGAAGCTTGGTTTGATGCTTATCCTGATAAGATGGCTCTGTTTTATCCTCCTGGTATTTCTGACCATAGTTCTATGATTGTTGAATTGTTTAATCACAGGAACAATATCAGGAAACCCTTCAAGTTCTTCAACTTTTGGGTCAATCATCCGGATTTTATTTCTATTGTTCAAGATTGCTGGAACACCCAAGTGAATGGAACTCCTATGTTTAGACTTGTTTCCAAACTCAAAGCTTTAAAGAAAGTTCTGAGGAAGTTTAATGGTGCTCAGTATGGGGCGATTCATGACAGAGTTCAGCAGGCTAGAAAGGACCTTATTTCTGCTCAGACTAATCTTCTTAACAATCCGTCTATGGTTGATTTTATTCAAGCTGAGAAGAATAGCTTTCATTTGTATGCTTCTCTTGCTAGAGCTGAAGAAAGCTACCTCAAGCAGAAATCCCGGATTCAATGGCTTAAGCTGGGAGATCAAAATTCCTCTTATTTCCACAGGTCTGTCAAGATAAGGACTTCTCTTAATGCTCTATCTAAACTCTATGACAGTTCAGGTAATTTGCTTAACAACCACAGTGAGATCAAGAATGAAGCTATTAAGTATTTTACCAATCTTTTTGGTAGTTCTCTTACCCATGCCAATGGTAGATCTATTTTGAGTGGTTTTCCTGATCTGAAATGGAATGAAACTCAACTTGATGCTCTAAATCAGCCTGTTACTAATGATGAGATTAGAGATACTATGTTCTCTTTGAATGGCAACAAAGCTCCTGGGCCTGATGGGTACACTGCCCAATTTTTTAAGTCTGCTTGGCATATTGTTTCTCAGGATGTCTTGGCTGCTGTTAATTCTTTCTTTATTCATGGAAAGTTACTGGGTGAAGTGAATGCTACCTCAATTGCTCTTATCCCCAAAATTCCCAATCCTTCCCATATGAGTGATTATAGACCCATTTCTTGTTGTAATACTATATATAAATGTATTTCCAAGATTATAGCTAATCGTCTCAAAGTTTGCCTTCCTGATTTTATTAGTCCTAATCAATCATCTTTTATTGGTGGAAGGAATATTTCTGACAACGTTTTGTTGGCTCAAGAAATATTGAAGAATTATCATCGCAACTCTGGGTCTCCTAGATGCGCTATCAAAGTCGACCTTATGAAAGCCTATGATACTGTCAGTACTGATTTTATCGGTCAAGTGCTGCAACATCTCAATACTCCTTCTCATCTGGTGAATTGGATCATGACATGTATCACTTCTCCCAAGTTTTCAGTTTCGATTAACGGGGGTTTAGAAGGTTATTTTGAAGGAAAGAGAGGTCTTCGCCAGGGTGATCCTATGTCTCCATATCTGTTTGTGATTGTGATGGAGATTCTTTCTAGACTTCTTTCTCAGTCAGCGTGCACTCCTAATTTCAAGTTTCATGCTCGTTGCCAGAAGTTGAAACTTACTCATCTTTGTTTTGCTGACGATCTCCTTATTTTTGCTTATGGCAGTAGCGATTCCATATCCAATATCAAGAATGTTCTTACTTGTTTTGAAAGAATTTCCGGTCTCAAAGCCAATGTTAACAAGAGCCTTATTTTCTTTGCCGGGGTTTCTAATGATGTCAAGCAGGAGATTACAAGAATTTTGGGTTTTCCTGAGGGTGCTTTGCCTGTCAAGTACCTAGGTGTTCCTCTTATCAGTTCAAAGCTGAAGGCTATGGATTGTGCTCCTCTTGTTGATCGGATTATGGCTAGGGTGAAGTCGTGGAGCTCCCGTGGGCTTTCTTATGCGGGTCGTTTGCAACTTATTAGATCTGTGCTTTTCAGTATTCAGCATTACTGGAGCAGTATTTTTATTTTTCCTAAGAAAGTTTGTATTTCAATTGAGCAAATTTTTAGGAGATTTTTGTGGAAAGGGTGTGATCTCAATCATAATGGGGCTAAGATCAGTTGGGCTGCTATCTGTAATCCTAAACAGGAGGGTGGCCTTGGAATTAGACGTGTCCAAGATATGAACATAGCTGCTGTTTTGAAACACATATGGGCTTTGTTTACTAGAGCTGGATCATTGTGGGTTGCTTGGGTGAAGCTTTATCTTCTTCGTGAAAAGAGTTTTTGGTCAGTTAAAATTCCTGCTGAATGCTCCTGGGTATGGAGGAAAATCATTAAATATAGAGATATTGCTCGGCCGTTTATTAAACACAAGTTGGGGAATGGAAATTCTACTTTTCTTTGGCATGATAATTGGCATCATTTAGGACCTCTTTTTCCCAGATTTGGTTATAGAGTGATGTATGATTCTTGCTTGCCTTCTCTTTCAAAAGTCAATGCTGTTACTGAAGGGTCCACTTGGAGATGGCCTGTTACTGTTACTTTGGATCTTATTGAGATTCAGTCTTTCCCTTTGCCTTGCCTTAGTTCACGTGAAGATAAGGTTTGCTGGGCTGCCTCCCCTTCTGGTGATTTTACTTTGACATCTGCTTGGAATATTATCAGGGATCCTTTACCTGTGAAGGACTGGTTCCATATGGTGTGGTTTTCTAAAGCTATTCCCAAGCATTCCTTTATTTTATGGTTGGTAGTTCAAGATAGGCTTACTACATTGGATCGTCTTGCCACTTGGGGAGTTGTTAACAATTCCACTTGTGTGTTATGTTGCCATGGCATTGAAAGTAGAGATCACCTCTTTTTTAATTGCTTTTATTCCTCTTCTGTTTGGAAGAAAGTGTTGAGGTTATGCTGCATTTTTAGAACTCCTAGAGTCTGGGCTAATGAATTGCTATGGGCTTCTCATATTTCTAAAAGTAAAGATTTTAGTGCTGTGATTAAGAAGCTTGCGTGGGCCTCCACAATTTACAATATATGGAAAGAGAGAAATTCTAGGTTGCATGAGAACACTTTCTTGAATGAAGACTATGTTGTTAAAATGATTATTAGTGATATCCGGTATCGGGCAGCCAGCTTTATTGGGATCAAAGACAATGAAAGGATTAGGACTTTTTGTGAGAATTGGAGCATTTCATGTAATATTTTTTGTTAATTGCTTCCTCAGGCTGTGAGGTTTTTGTTTTCCTATATTCTCTAAACAAACTAATAATCCTTTGGATTATTTGTTTGTATTCAGATGAGGGAGTTTGTTGCCTTCTTTGGCTTTTCTTTGTAATTCTTTGTTTCTTTTATATACATCTCACTTACCCAAAAAAAAAAAAAAAAAAAAAAAGAGAATAATTCTGAGCTCGTTCCTATAGTGAATAAGCAATCCTCTGAGTGGATGGTTGTAGCTAGAAAAGGGAGAAATAAAGTAATTATGTTTCCTAGAATGCAAAAGGATACTTTTAACAAGGTTCCTTTGGATGTGTCCAAGAAAGGCATTTTTGTCATGCCCAGTTCTCTCAACCCCACATCAGCTCCTAAGCAAGGTACAGAATGAGAGATCCAAGTTTACGGAATCTGCTCTAGCTAGCTTAAAGCTCAAGCCTAGCAAATCTTGCATTAAAGATCCTAATAGCAAGCTTCCCATCCGCTCCACTAAGATGACCACTAACTCCCCGAGTCCAACAGGGGGTTGATTGGTTGCTATTTTGGTTGCATTGGCTTCCTCTGGGGCTGTGAGAGATTGTTGTTTTTTCCTCGAGTTGTGAGGTCTTTTTTGTATCTGTTGTTGCTCCTTTAGGGAGGTTGCTGCCCATTGAGGGCCTGTTCTGCTCTTCATGTAAATCTTGTTTTCTTGGAATATACTTACTCACCCATCCAAAAAAAAAAAAAAAAAGAGTCCAACACACTCCCTAGACTCAATTAGTGCCGCCATTGATTCGTGGGAGCCTCAAAACACTTCCTAGACTCCCATAGGTGCTCTATGCATTCTAAAAAAATCATTGGAGGCCATCTATAGTCAACAACAATATCCATACTCAATCAGAGTCGCCATAGACTCTTGGGAGCCTCAAAACTCTTCCCAGACACCCGTAGGTGCTCTGGGCACTCAAAAAAGTTCTAGGAGCCCACCATGAGTCCATGATGCTGTTAAGACTCAATTAGAGTCGCCATAGGCACGTGGGAGCCTCACAACCTTTCCTTGACAATTGTAGGAACTCCAAGATACCTTACGAGGCCATATAGACTTGACAACGCTCTCTAAACTCAATTTAGAGTCGCCATAGTCTCATGAGAGCCTCACAACGCTTCCTAGACACCCGAAGGAGCTCCATGCACTCCAAGAAATCCTAGGAGTGTTGCTACGCTCTCTAGACTCGATTAGAGTCGCCGTGGACGCGTGGGTGCCTCAGAATGCTTCGTAGACACCCATAGGAGTTCCATGCACTTGAAAAAATCCTAGTAGGTTTGCTAGAGTCCGCAAGGTTCCCTAGACTTAATTTGTGTCACCATAGATTCGTTGGAGCTCTATGCACTCCAAAAAATCATTGGAAGCCATCTACGGTCAACGACAATCTCTATACTCGATCAGGGTCGCCATAGGCTCTTGGGAGCCTCACAGCTGTTCCTAGACTCCCATAGTCCTGCTCTAGGAGCTCAAAAAAAAATTCTAGGAGGCTCCCCTAAGTCTACGATGCTCTCTAGGTTCAATTAGAGTTGCCATACACTCGTGGGAGCCTCGCAGCGCTTCTTAAAGACCCGTAAGGGCCTTATGCAACCCAAAAAATCATTGGAGGCTCCGTCTAGTCCACGTTGCTCTCTAGACTCAATTGGAGTCGCCATAGACTCATGGGAGCCTCACATCGCTTCCTAGACACCCCTAGGTGCCCTATGCACTCCAAAAAAAAAAAATCCTTGGAGGCTATCTAGAGTCCATGATGCTCTCTAAACTTAATTAGGGTCCCCATGGACTCGTGGGAGCCTTATTATGCTTCTTAGACACCCGTAGGAGCTCTATGCACTCCAAAAAAAATCTCTGGATGCTATCTAGAGTTCATGATGCTCTCTAGAATTAATTAGAGTCCCCATGCACTCGTGGGAGTCTCATTACGCTTCCTAAATGCCTGTAGGAGCTCTATGCATGGCAAAAAAATCTTTGGAGCCCATCTGGAATCCACGACGCTCTCTAGACTCGATTAGAGCAGGCATAGACCCGTGGGAGCCCCACAACACCTCGTAGACAGCTGGGGGAGCTCTTTGCACTCCAAAAACTCCTAAGAGGCAATCTAGAGTCTGCGATGCTCTCTAGACCCAATTAAGGTCACCGTAGACTTTTGGGAGCCTCACAACGCTTCCTAGACACCCGTGCTAGCTCTGGGCACTAAAAAAAAATTCAGCTGGTTGTCTTGAGTCCACGTTGCCCTCTAAGCTCAATTAGAGTTGCGATACATGCATGGGAGCCTCACAACGCTTCCAAAACACCCGTAAGAGCTTCCATGCGCACTGCAAAACGCCCTAGGAGTCCTGTAAGAGGCCACTGTGCACTCCAAACTGAATTAGAGCCACCATGGACCCACCGGAGCCTTAGAACACTTCCAAGACTCCTGTAGGAGTTCTATGCACTTCAAAAAAATCCTAGGAAGCTTGCTAGAGTCCACAACACTTCCTACACTCAATTTGGGCCGCCATTGATTCGTGGGAGCCTCAAAACGCTTCCTAGACTCCCATAGGTGCACTATGTATTCTAAAAAAAATCTTTGGTGGCCATCCATATAGTCAACGACAGTATCCATACTCAATGGGTGCTCTGGGCACTCAAAAAAATTATAGGAGGCTACCATGAGTCCACGATGCTGTCAAGCCTCAATTAGAGTCGCCATAGGAACGTGGGAGCCTCACAACCTTTCCCAGACACCCGTAGGAACTCCAACATATCTTACGAGGCCATATGGACTTAACGACGCTCTCTAAACTCAATTAGATTTGCCATAGTCTCATGAGAGCCTCACAACGCTTCCTAGACACCCGAAGGAGCTCTACGCACTCCAACAAATCCTAGGAGTGTTGCTACGCTAACTAGACTCAATTAGAGTCGCAATGGACTCATGGGTGCCTCAGAATGCTTCGTAGACACCCATAGGAGTTCCATGCACTTGACCAAATCCTAATAGGTTCGCTAGAGTCTGCAACGTTCCCTAGACTCCATTAGTGTCGCCATAGATTCTCGAGAGCCTCACAGCGCTACTTTGACACCCGTAGGAGCTCCATGCAATCCTAAAAATCTTTGGAGGCTCTCTCCAGTCTACAACACTCTATAGAGTCAATTAGAGCCTCTATAGACCTGTGTGGGAGCCTTAGAATGCTTCCAAGACACCTATAGCAGTTCTATGCACGTCACAAAATCGAAGGAGGCTTACTAGACTCCAAAACGCTCCCTAGACTCAATTTGTGTCGCCATTGATTCATTGGAGCCTCACAACGCTTCCTAGACACCCGTAGGAGCTCTATGCACTCAAAAAAATCTTTGGAAGCCATCTACAGTCAACAACGGTCTCTATACTCGATCAGGGTCGCCATAAGCTCTTGGGAGCCTCACAGCTGTTCCTAGACTCCCATAGGAGCCCTAGGCGCTCAAAAAAAAATTCTAGGAGGCTATCCTGAGTCTACGATGCTCTCTAGGCTCAATAAGAGTTTCCATACGCTCGTGGGAGCCTCGCAGTGCTTCCTAGAGACCCGTAGGAGCCTTATGCAACCCAAAAAATCATTGGAGGCACTGTGAAGTCCACGTCGCTCTCTAGACTCAATTAGAGCTGGCATAGACTCGTGGGAGTCCCACAACACCTCGTAGACAGCTAGGGGAGCTCTTTGCACTCCAAAAACTCTTTTGAGGCAATCTAGAGTCTGTGATGCTCTCTAGACCCAATTAGGGTCACCGTAGACTCTTGGGAGCCTCACAACGCTTCCTAGACACCTGTGGTAGCTCTGGGCACTCAAAAAAAATTCAAGTGGTTGTCTTGAGTCCACGTCGCCCTCTAAGCTCAATTAGAGTTGCGATACACGCATGGGAGCCTAACAACGCTTCCAAGACACCCGTAAGAACTTCCATGTGCACTCCAAAAAGTCCTAGGAGTCCTGTTAGAGGCCACTATGCTCTCCAAACTGAATTAGAGCTGCCATGGACCCACGGGAGCCTCAAAACACTTCCAAGACTCCTGTAGGAGTTCTATGCACTTCGAAAAATCCTAGGAAGCTTGCTAGAGTCCACAACAGTCCCTACACTCAATTTGTGCCCCCATTGATTCGTGGGAGCCTCAAAACGCTTCCTAGACTCCCATAGGCGCACTATGCATTCCAAAAGCTCTGGGCACTCAAAAAAATTCTAGGAGGCTACCATAAGTCCACGATGCTGTCAAGACTCAATTAGAGTCGCCATAGGAACGTGGGAGCCTCACAACCTTTCCTAGACACCCGTAGGAACTCCAACATATCTTACGAGGCCATATGGACTTAACGACGCTCTCTAAACTCAATTAGATTTGCCATAGTCTCATGAGAGCCTCACAACGCTTCCTGGACTCCCGAAGGAGCTCTATGCACTCCAAGAAATCCTAGGAGTGTTGCTACGCTCTTTAGACTCAATTAGACTCGCCGTGGATGCGTGGGTGCCTCAGAATGCTTCGTAAACACATAGGAGTTCCATGCGCTTGAACAAATCCTAGTAGGTTTGCTAGAGTCCGCAACATTCCCTAGACTTCGGTAGTGTCGCCATAGATTCTTGAGAGCCTGTAGTGCTTCTTTGACACCCGTAGGAGCTCTATGCAATGCCAAAAATATTTACAGGCTCTCTCCAGTCTACGATGCTCTCTAGACTCAATTAGAGTCGCTATAAACCCGTGTGGGAGCCTCAGAACCCTTCCAAGACACCCGTAGCAGTTCTATGCACTTCGCAAAATCAAATGAGGCTTACTAGAGTCCACAACGCTCCCTGGACTCAATTTGTGTCGCCATAGATTCGTTGGAGCCTCACAACGCCTCCTAGACAACTGTAGGAGCTCTATGCACTCCAAAAAATCTTTGGAATCTATCTACAGTCAACGTTGATCTCTATACTCGATCAAGGTCGCCATTGCCTCTTCGGAGCCTGACAGCTGTTCCTAGAATCCGATAGGGGCTCTAGGCACCCAAAAAAAATTCTAGGAGGTTATCCTGAGTCTACGATGCTCTCTTGGCTCAATTAGAGTTGCCATACACTCGTAGGAGCCTCGCAGCGCTTCCTAGAGACCCGTAGGAGCCTTATGCAACCCAAAAAATCATTGGAGGCACTGTGAAGTCCACGTCGCTCTCTAGACTCAATTGGAGTTGCCATAGACTCGTGGGAACCTCACAACGCTTCCTAGACCCCCCTAGATGCCCTATGTGCTCCAAAGAAAAAATCTTTGGAGGCTATCTAGAGAGAGTCCATGACGCTCTCTTGACTTAATTAGGGTCCCCATGGACTCGTGGGAGCCTTATAATGCTTCCTAGACACCCGTAGGAGCTCTATGCGCACTCCAAAAAAAAAAAATCTTTGGACGCTATCTAGAGTCCATGATACTCTCTAGAATTAATTAGAGTCCCCATGCACTCGTGGGAACCTCATTACGCTTCCTAGATGCCCATAGGAGCTCTGTGCACGGCAAAATATAAGCTTTGAAGCCCATCTGGAGTCCACGACGCTCTCTAGACTCAATTAGAGCTGGCATAGACTCGTGGGAGCCCCACAACACCTCCTAGACAGCTGGGGGGGAGCTCTTTGCACCCCAAAAACTCTTAAGAGGCAATCTAGAGTTTGTGATGCTCTCTAGACCCAATTAGGGTCACCGTAGACTCTTGGGAGCCTCACAACGCTTCCTAGACACCCGTGGTAGCTCTGTGCACTCAAAAAAAATTCAGGTGGTTGTCTTGAGTCCATGTCGCCCTCTAAGCTCAATTAGAGTTGCGATACACGCATGGGAGCCTCACAACGCTTCCAAGACACCCGTAAGAGCTTCCATGCGCACTCCAAAAAGTCCTAGGAGTCCTGTTAGTGGCCACTGCGCTCTCCAAACTAAATTAGAGCCTCCATGGACCCACGGGAGCCTCAGAACGCTTCCAAGACTCTTGTAGGAGTTCTATGCACTTCGAAAAATCCTAGGAAGCTTGCTAGAGTCCACAACACTCCCTGCACTCAATTTGTGCCACCATTGATTCGTGGGAGCCTCAAAACGCTTCCTAGACTCCCATAGGCGCACTATGCATTCTAAAAAAATCTTTGGAGGCCATCCATATAGTCAACGACAGTATCCATACTCGATCAGAGTCGCCATAGACTCTTGGGAGCCTCACAATTCTTCCTAGACACCCATGGGTGCTCTGGGCACTCAAAAAAATTATAGGAGGCTACCATGAGTCCACGATGTTGTCAAGTCTCAATTAGAGTCGCCATAGGAACGTGGGAGCCTCACCACCTTTCTTAGACACCCGTAGGAGCTCCAACATATCTTACGAGGCCATATGGACTTAACGACGCTCTCCAAACTCAATTAGATTTGCCATAGTCTCATGAGAGCCTCACAACGCTTCCTAGACACCCGAAGGAGCTCTATGCACTCCAAGAAATCCTAGGAGTGTTGCTACGCTCTCTAGACTCAATTAGAATTGCCATGGACTCGTGGGTGCCTCAGAATGCTTCGTAGACACCCATAGGAGTTCCACGCACTTGAACAAATCCTAGTAGGTTTGCTGGAGTCCGCAACCTTCCCTAGACTCCATTAGTGTCACCATAGATTCTCAAGAGCCTCACAGCGCTTCTTTGATAGCCGTAGGAGCTCTATGCAATCCCAAAAGTCTTTAGAGGCTCTCTCCACTCTACGACGCTCTCTAGACACAATTAGAGTCGCTGTAGACCAGTGTAGGTGCCTCAGAACACTTCCAAGACACCCGTAGCAGTTCTATGCACTTCGCAAAATCGAAGGAGGCTTACTAGAGTCTACGATGCTCCCTAGACTCAATTTGTGTCGCTATAGATTCGTTGGAGCCACACAACGCCCCCTAGACACCCGTAGGGGCTCTATGCAGTCCAAAAAAAATCTTTGGAAGCCATCTACAGTCAACGACGGTCTCTATACTTGATCAGGGTCGCCTTAAGCTCTTGGGAGCCTCACAGTAGTTCCTAGACTCCCATAGGAGCTCTAGGCGCTCAAAAAAAAAATTCTAGGAGGCTATCCTGAGTCTACGATGCTCTCTAGGCTCAATAAGAGTTGTCATACGCTCGTGGGAGCCTCACAGCGCTTCCTAGAGACCCGTAGGAGCCTTATACAACGCAAAAAATCATTGGAGGCTCTGTCTAGTCCACGTTGCTCTCTAGACTCAATTGGAGTCGCCATAGACTCGTGGGAGCCTCACATCGCTTCCTAGACACCCTTAGGTGCCTTATGCGCTCCAAAAAAAATCTTTGGAGGCTATCCAGAGTCCATGATGCTCTCTAGACTTAATTAGGGTCCCCATGGACTCATGAGAGCCTTATTATGCGTCCTCGACACCCGTAGGAGCTCTATGCACTCCAAAAAAAAATCTTTGGACGCTATCTAGAGCCCATGATGCTCTCTAGAATTAATTAGAGTCTCCATGCACTCGTGGGAGCCTTATTACACTTCCTAGATGCCCATAGGAGCTCTGTGCACAGCAAAAAAATCTTTGGAGCCCATCTAGAGTCCACGACGCTCTCTAGACTCAATTAGAGCTGGCATAGACTCGTGGGAGTCCCACAACACCTCGTAGACAGCTAGGGGAGCTCTTTGCACTCCAAAAACTCTTTTGAGGCAATCTAGAGTCTGTGATGCTCTCTAGACCCAATTAGGGTCACCGTAGACTCTTGGGAGCCTCACAACGCTTCCTAGACACCTGTGGTAGCTCTGGGCACTCAAAAAAAATTCAAGTGGTTGTCTTGAGTCCACGTCGCCCTCTAAGCTCAATTAGAGTTGCGATACACGCATGGGAGCCTAACAACGCTTCCAAGACACCCGTAAGAACTTCCATGTGCACTCCAAAAAGTCCTAGGAGTCCTGTTAGAGGCCACTATGCTCTCCAAACTGAATTAGAGCTGCCATGGACCCACGGGAGCCTCAAAACACTTCCAAGACTCCTGTAGGAGTTCTATGCACTTCGAAAAATCCTAGGAAGCTTGCTAGAGTCCACAACAGTCCCTACACTCAATTTGTGCCCCCATTGATTCGTGGGAGCCTCAAAACGCTTCCTAGACTCCCATAGGCGCACTATGCATTCCAAAAGCTCTGGGCACTCAAAAAAATTCTAGGAGGCTACCATAAGTCCACGATGCTGTCAAGACTCAATTAGAGTCGCCATAGGAACGTGGGAGCCTCACAACCTTTCCTAGACACCCGTAGGAACTCCAACATATCTTACGAGGCCATATGGACTTAACGACGCTCTCTAAACTCAATTAGATTTGCCATAGTCTCATGAGAGCCTCACAACGCTTCCTGGACTCCCGAAGGAGCTCTATGCGCTCCAAGAAATCCTAGGAGTGTTGCTACGCTCTCTAGACTCAATTAGACTCGCCGTGGATGCGTGGGTGCCTCACAATGCTTCGTAAACACATAGGAGTTCCATGCGCTTGAACAAATCCTAGTAGGTTTGCTAGAGTCCGCAACATTCCCTAGACTTCGGTAGTGTCGCCATAGATTCTTGAGAGCCTGTAGTGCTTCTTTGACACCCGTAGGAGCTCTATGCAATGCCAAAAATATTTACAGGCTCTCTCCAGTCTACGATGCTCTCTAGACTCAATTAGAGTCGCTATAAACCCGTGTGGGAGCCTCAGAACCCTTCCAAGACACCCGTAGCAGTTCTATGCACTTCGCAAAATCAAAGGAGGCTTACTAGAGTCCACAACGCTCCCTGGACTCAATTTGTGTCGCCATAGATTCGTTGGAGCCTCACAACGCCTCCTAGACAACTGTAGGAGCTCTATGCACTCCAAAAAATCTTTGGAAGCTATCTACAGTCAACGTTGATCTCTATACTCGATCAAGGTCGCCATTGCCTCTTCGGAGCCTGACAGCTGTTCCTAGAATCCGATAGGAGCTCTAGGCACCCAAAAAAAATTCTAGGAGGTTATCCTGAGTCTACGATGCTCTCTTGGCTCAATTAGAGTTGCCATACACTCGTAGGAGCCTCGCAGCGCTTCCTAGAGACCCGTAGGAGCCTTATGCAACCCAAAAAATCATTGGAGGCACTGCCTGCTGAGTGCACTTGGGTCTGGAGAAAGCTGCTTAAGGGTAGAGATATCATTAGACCTTATATTAAACACTCTATTGGAGATGGCTCTTCTACCTTTCTTTGGCATGACTTTTGGCATCCTCTTGGTCCCCTTTTTCAAAGGTTTGGGAGTAGAATTATGTACGACAGTGCTCTGCATTCCAATGCTAAGGTTAGTGCTATTGTGAATCGTTTTGAGTGGATGTGGCCTGTTTCAGTAACTATTGATCTCTTGGAGTTGCAACAGGCCACCTCGTTTGATCTCAAGCCCAATCCCTTAAGAAAGGATGTTATTCACTGGCTCCCTTCTTCTTCACGCCAGTTTTCTATTCAATCTGGTTGGGATTCCATCAGAACTAGGGAAGAGGAAGTGGCATGGCACAAAGTTGTGTGGTTCCCCAAAGGCATCCGTAAACATAGTTTTATTCTATGGCTTGTTATTCATAATCGTATTGTTACTAGAGACAAGTTGAAACTTTGGGGTATTAGCGTTGATGAGCATTGTCTCCTCTGCCAAGGATCCATTGAAAATAGAAATCATCTCTTTTATGAGTGTAGTTTCACTGCTGGAATTTGGCATAAGGTTTTGGGTAAATGTGGCGTCAATAGATTTCCTCGTTTTTGGTCTAATGAGTTGTTATGGGCTACCCATAACCTGCGATCTCATTCTTTTGGCTCCTCTTTGAAGAAAATGGCCTGGGCTGCAACGATCTACCATGTTTGGCGTGAAAGGAATTCTAGGCTGCATGAGAATTCCTTCAAATCTCCTAATACTGTTCTTGCTCTCATTGTTGATGATGTTAGATTTAAATTTTTGTCTTCTAACAAAATTCAAGATAATTCCAGGAATAGAGACTTATGTTGTAATTGGGGTATCAACTTGGATATCCTTCACTAATTGCTTTCCTCGGGCTGTGAGGATTTTTTTTGGTCTTATACAATCTACTAAGCTTTTATTGTTAAGCTTAGCAGATTGTTTTTGACTTGGGCCTCTTGGCTTTGGCTTGTATTCTTTTGTTCTTTCTTTTATAATATCTTACTAACCCAAAAAAAAAAAAAAAAAAAAAAAGTCCACGTCGCTCTCTAGACTCAATTGGAGTTGCCATAGACTCGTGGGAACCTCACAACGCTTCCTAGACCCCCCCTAGATGCCCTATGTGCTCCAAAGAAAAAATCTTTGGCCCCATCTAGAGTCCATGACGCTCTCTTGACTTAATTAGGGTCCCCATGGACTCGTGGGAGCCTTATAATGCTTCCTAGACACCCGTAGGAGCTCTATGCGCACTCCAAAAAAAAAAAATCTTTGGACGCTATCTAGAGTCCATGATACTCTCTAGAATTAATTACAGTCCCCATGCACTCGTGGGAACCTCATTACGCTTCCTAGATGCCCATAGGAGCTCTGTGCACGGCAAAATATAAGCTTTGAAGCCCATCTGGAGTCCACGACGCTCTCTAGACTCAATTAGAGCTGGCATAGACTCGTGGGAGCCCCACAACACCTCCTAGACAGCTGGGGGGGAGCTCTTTGCACCCCAAAAACTCTTAAGAGGCAATCTAGAGTTTGTGATGCTCTCTAGACCCAATTAGGGTCACCGTAGACTCTTGGGAGCCTCACAACGCTTCCTAGACACCCGTGGTAGCTCTGTGCACTCAAAAAAAATTCAGGTGGTTGTCTTGAGTCCATGTCGCCCTCTAAGCTCAATTAGAGTTGCGATACACGCATGGGAGCCTCACAACGCTTCCAAGACACCCGTAAGAGCTTCCATGCGCGCTCCAAAAAGTCCTAGGAGTCCTGTTAGTGGCCACTGCGCTCTCCAAACTAAATTAGAGCCTCCATGGACCCACGGGAGCCTCAGAACGCTTCCAAGACTCTTGTAGGAGTTCTATGCACTTCGAAAAATCCTAGGAAGCTTGCTAGAGTCCACAACACTCCCTGCACTCAATTTGTGCCACCATTGATTCGTGGGAGCCTCAAAACGCTTCCTAGACTCCCATAGGTGCACTATGCATTCTAAAAAAATCTTTGGAGGCCATCCATATAGTCAACGACAGTATCCATACTCGATCAGAGTCGCCATAGACTCTTGGGAGCCTCACAATTCTTCCTAGACACCCATGGGTGCTCTGGGCACTCAAAAAAATTATAGGAGGCTACCATGAGTCCACGATGTTGTCAAGTCTCAATTAGAGTCGCCATAGGAATGTGGGAGCCTCACCACCTTTCTTAGACACCCGTAGGAGCTCCAACATATCTTACGAGGCCATATGGACTTAACGACGCTCTCCAAACTCAATTAGATTTGCCATAGTCTCATGAGAGCCTCACAACGCTTCCTAGACACCCGAAGGAGCTCTATGCACTCCAAGAAATCCTAGGAGTGTTGCTACGCTCTCTAGACTCAATTAGAATCGCCATGGACTCGTGGGTGCCTCAGAATGCTTCGTAGACACCCATAGGAGTTCCACGCACTTGAACAAATCCTAGTAGGTTTGCTGGAGTCCGCAACCTTCCCTAGACTCCATTAGTGTCACCATAGATTCTCAAGAGCCTCACAGCGCTTCTTTGATAGCCGTAGGAGCTCTATGCAATCCCAAAAGTCTTTAGAGGCTCTCTCCACTCTACGACGCTCTCTAGACACAATTAGAGTCGCTGTAGACCAGTGTAGGTGCCTCAGAACACTTCCAAGACACCCGTAGCAGTTCTATGCACTTCGCAAAATCGAAGGAGGCTTACTAGAGTCTACGATGCTCCCTAGACTCAATTTGTGTCGCTATAGATTCGTTGGAGCCACACAACGCCCCCTAGACACCCGTAGGGGCTCTATGCACTCCAAAAAAATCTTTGGAAGCCATCTACAGTCAACGACGGTCTCTATACTTGATCAGGGTCGCCTTAAGCTCTTGGGAGCCTCATAGCAGTTCCTAGACTCCCATAGGAGCTCTAGGCGCTCAAAAAAAAAATTCTAGGAGGCTATCCTGAGTCTACGATGCTCTCTAGGCTCAATAAGAGTTGTCATACGCTCGTGGGAGCCTCACAGCGCTTCCTAGAGACCCGTAGGAGCCTTATACAACGCAAAAAATCATTGGAGGCTCTGTCTAGTCCACGTTGCTCTCTAGACTCAATTGGAGTCGCCATAGACTCGTGGGAGCCTCACATCGCTTCCTAGACACCCTTAGGTGCCTTATGCGCTCCAAAAAAAATCTTTGGAGGCTATCCAGAGTCCATGATGCTCTCTAGACTTAATTAGGGTCCCCATGGACTCATGAGAGCCTTATTATGCGTCCTCGACACCCGTAGGAGCTCTATGCACTCCAAAAAAAAATCTTTGGACGCTATCTAGAGCCCATGATGCTCTCTAGAATTAATTAGAGTCTCCATGCACTCGTGGGAGCCTTATTACACTTCCTAGATGCCCATAGGAGCTCTGTGCACAGCAAAAAAATCTTTGGAGCCCATCTAGAGTCCACGACGCTCTCTAGACTCAATTAGAGCTGGCATAGACTCGTGGGAGTCCCACAACACCTCGTAGACAGCTAGGGGAGCTCTTTGCACTCCAAAAACTCTTTTGAGGCAATCTAGAGTCTGTGATGCTCTCTAGACCCAATTAGGGTCACCGTAGACTCTTGGGAGCCTCACAACGCTTCCTAGACACCTGTGGTAGCTCTGGGCACTCAAAAAAATTCAAGTGGTTGTCTTGAGTCCACGTCGCCCTCTAAGCTCAATTAGAGTTGCGATACACGCATGGGAGCCTAACAACGCTTCCAAGACACCCGTAAGAACTTCCATGTGCACTCCAAAAAGTCCTAGGAGTCCTGTTAGAGGCCACTATGCTCTCCAAACTGAATTAGAGCTGCCATGGACCCACGGGAGCCTCAAAACACTTCCAAGACTCCTGTAGGAGTTCTATGCACTTCGAAAAATCCTAGGAAGCTTGCTAGAGTCCACAACAGTCCCTACACTCAATTTGTGCCCCCATTGATTCGTGGGAGCCTCAAAACGCTTCCTAGACTCCCATAGGCGCACTATGCATTCCAAAAGCTCTGGGCACTCAAAAAAAATTCTAGGAGGCTACCATAAGTCCACGATGCTGTCAAGACTCAATTAGAGTCGCCATAGGAACGTGGGAGCCTCACAACCTTTCCTAGACACCCGTAGGAACTCCAACATATCTTACGAGGCCATATGGACTTAACGACGCTCTCTAAACTCAATTAGATTTGCCATAGTCTCATGAGAGCCTCACAACGCTTCCTGGACTCCCGAAGGAGCTCTATGCGCTCCAAGAAATCCTAGGAGTGTTGCTACGCTCTCTAGACTCAATTAGACTCGCCGTGGATGCGTGGGTGCCTCAGAATGCTTCGTAAACACATAGGAGTTCCATGCGCTTGAACAAATCCTAGTAGGTTTGCTAGAGTCCACAACATTCCCTAGACTTCGGTAGTGTCGCCATAGATTCTTGAGAGCCTGTAGTGCTTCTTTGACACCCGTAGGAGCTCTATGCAATGCCAAAAATATTTACAGGCTCTCTCCAGTCTACGATGCTCTCTAGACTCAATTAGAGTCGCTATAAACCCGTGTGGGAGCCTCAGAACCCTTCCAAGACACCCGTAGCAGTTCTATGCACTTCGCAAAATCAAAGGAGGCTTACTAGAGTCCACAACGCTCCCTGGACTCAAGTTGTGTCGCCATAGATTCGTTGGAGCCTCACAACGCCTCCTAGACAACTGTAGGAGCTCTATGCACTCCAAAAAATCTTTGGAAGCTATCTACAGTCAACGTTGATCTCTATACTCGATCAAGGTCGCCATTGCCTCTTCGGAGCCTGACAGCTGTTCCTAGAATCCGATAGGAGCTCTAGGCACCCAAAAAAAATTCTAGGAGGTTATCCTGAGTCTACGATGCTCTCTTGGCTCAATTAGAGTTGCCATACACTCGTAGGAGCCTCGCAGCACTTCCTAGAGACCCGTAGGAGCCTTATGCAACCCAAAAAATCATTGGAGGCACTGTGAAGTCCACGTCGCTCTCTAGACTCAATTGGAGTTGCCATAGACTCGTGGGAACCTCACAACGCTTCCTAAACCCCCCTAGATGCCCTATGTGCTCCAAAGAAAAAATCTTTGGCCCATCTAGAGTCCATGACGCTCTCTTGACTTAATTAGGGTCCCCATGGACTCGTGGGAGCCTTATAATGCTTCCTAGACACCCGTAGGAGCTCTATGCGCACTCCAAAAAAAAAAAAATCTTTGGACGCTATCTAGAGTCCATGATACTCTCTAGAATTAATTAGAGTCCCCATGCACTCGTGGGAACCTCATTACGCTTCCTAGATGCCCATAGGAGCTCTGTGCACGGCAAAATATAAGCTTTGAAGCCCATCTGGAGTCCACGACGCTCTCTAGACTCAATTAGAGCTGGCATAGACTCGTGGGAGCCCCACAACACCTCCTAGACAGCTGGGGGGGAGCTCTTTGCACCCCAAAAACTCTTAAGAGGCAATCTAGAGTTTGTGATGCTCTCTAGACCCAATTAGGGTCACCGTAGACTCTTGGGAGCCTCACAACGCTTCCTAGACACCCGTGGTAGCTCTGTGCACTCAAAAAAAATTCAGGTGGTTGTCTTGAGTCCATGTCGCCCTCTAAGCTCAATTAGAGTTGCGATACACGCATAGGAGCCTCACAACGCTTCCAAGACACCTGTAAGAGCTTCCATGCGCACTCCAAAAGTCCCTAGGAGTCCTGTTAGTGGCCACTGCGCTCTCCAAACTAAATTAGAGCCTCCATGGACCCACGGGAGCCTCAGAACGCTTCCAAGACTCTTATAGGAGTTCTATGCACTTCGAAAAATCCTAGGAAGCTTGCTAGAGTCCACAACACTCCCTGCACTCAATTTGTGCCACCATTGATTCGTGGGAGCCTCAAAACGCTTCCTAGACTCCCATAGGTGCACTATGCATTCTAAAAAAATCTTTGGAGGCCATCCATATAGTCAACGACAGTATCCATACTCGATCAGAGT